>SNQJ01S0094552.1:35793-63422 GCA_010110895.2 Picea sitchensis | reverse complement strand
AAAATGTCTCCTTGGTATATATAGGAGACTAGGAGGTATAATTACAACTAATGGCCTAAAGCCGACATAAATAAAATAACATTACTAATATAATATGCCCCAATTAAGGGGTAATGAGCCAATATTAGGGCTTAACACATGAAGGCATATCTCCATGCATATGTTCCTCATTAAAACATTAATTCCTTATCGCCTGTGTTTGTACACTCATTGTAAGACAAGATAAAGGTTAATAAACGTTCTGTAGTTCGAATTTCATTCTTGTTTTTTACAATCATGAGTGAGTTGCATTTGTCCATGCTTATATATTTCTCCTTTGCAAACAGGTTTTCATTCTAGCACGGACATTATGGCACGTAGAAAGGCACCTAAGAAAAGTGAAGAAGCAGCCGAAAGCTCAAGCCCAGAAGGAGATGTCATATCTGATACTACACTGCATGCCATTGATTCCATCAAATCCTGGAGGTAAATTTTTGAAACCTTGGACTACGAAATCAAGAATTTTCTTGATGATTTTGAAAACAAACTATGGGACATAGCAGAGTCCGAACTTCATAAAGTAGCTGCGTGCCCACGACTCATGACATACAATGATATGATCAGTTGGGCTTTATAGAGGACAGACGTGCAGACGAGAAGCATTTTGGACAGCCGAGGGGTCGTCATCGACTCTTTTAGACTAGATCATATACAAGTAATGTACAAACTATCTCCCAATTCTAAGTACATTTATAATAAAGAGTTTGTAAGTCAATTTCAAAGGAAAGAATGCATGGAGGCAGATCAAACATACCTCGACATAATCAAAGACTGGTGGAGACACCCAACAATATTAAGGGCCGATACCCATAGCATTTATGCCATAGCCTCATTGAATGAGTACATGGTATATGTGGCTATGATGCCATGTAGACTTTTCAGGAAGAAAAGTCCTACCCATTTCCCTGAAGAATGGGTGCCCCTTTTACATGAAGCATCTGAAGGCTATAGCTTCAGTTGGAGCAAGATTCTATCAGATAACCTAGCTAAGGAGGTTATAGAGTATCAAACTGTGAGATCCAGTGGCCGACTAGTAGCCTTTTACATGTCTGCATACATGATGGATGCAATATGTTTCATGACTCCTTTCCATTTGATGAATTGGAGTTGGAACCCAACTTGCACTGAACCTATTCATGAATACCATTCTAAGTTGTGGAAAGAAAATGCTAAGGATTCTTTTTACGAAATTTGTCATTTCGTGGTGATACCGATGCATCAGATGTTGTATGCCTATGCACCCCTCCATATTTCAGAGTCGGTCATAGGAAACCTCAAGGAGGTTGCTAATTGGTTTATTGAGGATAATTTCTCCTATATTAGGGTTTTTGGATGTTCGATCCCTCCTCACGCACTTCTGAAATTTCTCCCTGACAGACTGGTGTGCAGGGAGGTATCTCATCAGATAATAATAGGCGGTATTGGGATATAACTGAAGACAACTCAGAAGAATTTTTGGCCAGTATTTCCCATACAGATTGGGAGGTTTTCGCTACTCAACTTGGGTCATTCCAAGGTTGAAGCTGCAGGTCTATAGGAGGTCAATTTGGTGGATCTCAAACGTAGAAAAAATGACCCTTATCAAACAGTGGGAAATCACATGGCTCACTGTAGCATGAAAGCATATGAACATGAGGAATCCCCTCGCGATGACATTTTCAAAGTGGAAAAAACCTATGAGGAGGTGTTAGATAGGGTACAAACATTACCCTCCAACTTGAAAACCAGTTTTCTAACCTTCCAGAGACACAGACGAAGTGGTTTGCCAAAGAAATTGCAGGGAGAAGCAACAACCCCTACTACAGAACAAGAAAACACTCCCCCAGGTTTTGGACAAGAAGCGCAGGATAAAGAAGACACCGAGGAAAATCCCTAGGGGGCCGAAGGGTCTTCACAAAACAAAGAAGTCCCACAGACAAAGAATCTAGGAATAGAAACAGAAAGAAGGTCTGAGACATCTCCCGAGTCCAGTCAATCTACTCCCCCTTCATCATCTACTGTTCATATTGATACCCCCAAGACAACAGGGGAAACAAAATCCACAGAGTTGGGCAATCCCATTTCTTCCTTGACCCCTTTACAGTCTACTTTTGGGCTCCCTCAGATAGGAGTCATATATGCTAGTGACCTCACCCTTGTCTCTAGAGAAGAAATACCTCCCTCTTATTACTTTTTTAGTAAAAAGAGGAAGGTTGTATTAACGTAGGAGATGTATATGAGAGAAGGTGGTATGGAAAAGAAACACAGGGTGCTGGTAGATGGGAAGAACTTGGAAGAGGAATATTTCGCTACATAGGTAGCGGGCTCCATGGGAGCTCTGGAAACAACAAATCTATTCACTGTTGACAATATGAGAACAAGGTTAAAACAAAGTAACCACATGATAGTCCAGTTGCAAAAACAACTAAAAGATACCAAAAAAAAATATCAAAGAATAAATAAATAAAGGTCTAGATCAGGCCAGAGCTACCGACAAGCAAGAAATTAAATTTCTTAAGTCTAGCTTGGACGAGTTGTATAAGAAAATGAAAAACAGTCAAGGGCAAGCAACCTAGCAGGTAGAATTAGCGAGACAATTGCAGGAGAGATTGAATTCCATTCAGAATCAGGTGATAGACTTGAAAGTTTTTCAGGACCTATCACTAGAAGTACATACGAATATAGAAGCCGAGCAACAAAGATTAATCTCTAAAGTAGAGATTATTCATAATTATTTTCAAGAAGTAAGAAATTCTTTTGATAATATTATTTTTAAAGAAAAAGAAGCTAAATCAGCAAGGGCCACTTTCCAAAGGGCAATTGTATTTTCAGAAAACAAATAGGTATTGAAAAATCCAAAGCTATCTGTCGCAGAGCAGATTAGAGGCGATATCATGCTCAAAGTATGGGAAACCAACATAGCAGAAAACAAGAAAATAACCAAATAAATCAAAGACTATTGCGAATAAATATTTGATTTGTTGTACAAGGGATCGTTAGATATTGGAAGAGAAAATTTCACTGGGCAATTAGGACAGATAAACATTGTAAGACACCAGTTAAATTTCAAAGAGGGTTTGAACGAAATTCAGATGGAAATTTCACAATTAAAGGAAATTGATGTTACCCTAATAGGCAGGTGGTTGGTTAAGCCAAAATTAAAATTGCAATCAATTAAGTTTTCTAGTAAGGGGATTGAAGACCGGATTCCAAAAATTCAAAGAAAATTTTATCTATTCGAAGCGAAGGATTTTCCAGAGCCTCCCAAAAATTTTGAACACTTTCTAGAAAAATGTATTGAATGTATTAAGTCGAAAGAAGGAGATAATTAAATAAAACAATGAAGTATCATTTTGAAAGCTTATACTATCGAGATGATAGAAAAATAAAAGATAATCATGCAAACGGTTGAGGTTTTCATTTTTGTAACTGTTTTCCCCTAGGAGTTAGGAAATCACCAACCATCAATGTATTGGTGATTTGGTATAAGTATAATTTCAGGAGACTGAAAGAAAGCTTTTTCTGGGCGCATTGTAAAGAAGAATTTGAAGATATTTTTGGGTTAAGACAAATATAGATTGAAGATTCCAGATCTAGTCAAGTTTGAGTTATGTGCTTCCCTCTTGTTTCATATTTTTCATATATCTCTTTGATGAATGATTAACTGTAGTTTAGTAAAACCTCTATTGTGGTGATTAATTATTCTTGTAATTTAATTGTTTACAATTTTTCCTCTGTATCAGATATCAGCAGGTACACGACTTGTAAATGTTTTAGATTTCAATATCATATGCTTCATTAAGAGTTTTTACTAACTATTTTCTTCTTCTGTCACAAAGTGAGATTCCTCTTTAATTGATGCCTCACCTTATTCAACAACTTTATGTTTTCTCCTCATTTCATGCATATTCCCTTTTCAAAATTTAACTCAGATACTGGAAACGGCCTTTAGTTTCGTCATACTATTAATTCAAGTTTTTGGAGTTCTTCTTACATATTTTGAAATAGAAATAACAAACCCTATAAGAAAACACAAGAATTTATCTTTTCAGTCTTTATCCCTCATGACTGTACCAGTTACAAGACAACCCAATATCGAGCCTGGACTATCAGATCAAACAAGCATTGCCTTAAATTTATTTAGCACCATCTTACAGACAACAAATAATCAGGTTGAGTTAGAACGTTCATGGGCAGTGATTGAAAGGGATATTAGTATCCAGGAAAACTGGGAAGCTAGACAGAGACAGTTAAGGAAGCAACCATAGCCTCTTTTCATATAACTGGATTTTATATCCTTAGCTTTCTATATCTTTTCGGATGCCTTGACGGTACACTTTATAGCCTTAAAGTATAAACTTAGGAACAACATCTTTTTGGCGCCGTTGCTGGGGAGCGAAGAAACAAAGATTTTTCCCTGTGTAGAATGGCATTGACACTTTCTCTCTTTGATAGTGAAAAAAGATTGAAAACCTAATAAGGATACCTTTAGATTTCACTTGGAAACTCCACGATAAATAAATTGGCTTTAAAACGTAAGAACACCAGGAAAAACCCAGACGACAAACAAACTTCGCTAGTTCCCTATCCAGAAAAAAATTTAAAATCNTCAAGAAGATATCTTAAACATACTGTATCATTGACAAATAAGTTTTATCAACCTAAATTTACATAGTCGAACACTAAAGGTCAATTTGAAGGATCGAATACCCCACCTCCTTGCAGGAAATTACCTACCGATAGGATTGTAATCCTTGAGCTTGGTTTGGTCTCCCCTGATTTTAAAACTGAGATTTTACCAACTGTTTATTTCACCAATAGAGGTAAAATATCCACGTCACTTCCCGCTTCGATTGACGCATCTTCACTCCACGAAGTTCATTTTCATATCTCTCAAAAATCCTACGATCATCCTATTTTTCTTGACACGACTCCTGTTGATTCTACTATATATTTACCCTGTGAGTCTAAAGAAACTAGTCCACTTTTCCCTAGTTCACCTTCCTCAAGTTTCCTGTCCCTTGACAACTAATTTCCTAAAACCCTTCCTTATAGTCTCCAAGCATCAACCTCTAAATCATCAATGGCTGTGGCCAGAGGAGGCACGACTGGAGGTGGTGCTGGAGGAGGAGGGGCAGGCAGCCAAGTACCACCCCCTCAGATCTTTGCAAAAGTGGCTTCCAGATATGCTCCTTTGGTCCCCCCAGTTCCTCTCCATGACTTACCCAAAAACTACATGAAGAATCTACCAAAATTCATAGGAGAGGGAGATGTAACTACAGCCAAACACATCAATTTCTTTGACCAATTCCCTGACATCCTTGGAATCGAACATGAATATGTCTACTCGAGACTCTTGGTTCAGACTTTTGAAGGTCAGGTAAGAACCTGGTTCCGAGGTCTAGTAGCAGGATCTATACCATCATATGAGGAACATGAAAATGCTTTTATTAGACAGTGGGGGGAAAGGAAATACCATCTCTATTATCTAACTGAATTTGGGGCTCTAAGAAAGAAAAAATTTGAATTAGTCCTCGAGTTCACCCAAAGGTTTAATAAATTGTATAATAAGATTCCAGCTGATGTCAAACCCTCCCAACCTGCAGTGAAAGTAACCTTCACTGGAGATTTTGACCCTGATTTTGCCCTATTATTGAGGGAGAGAAGTTCAGTAGACCTCACTAAAATGAAATATGATGCCTTAGAAATCGATTCAAACATGATGGCATCGGGAAAGTTGAAAACCAAATTTGAGAATGGACACAAAGAAACTAGAAGATATAGAGAACAAGGGGGACCCTCTGGATCAGGAAGATCTTTAGAAGACAAAATGGACGACATGGAGAGAATAATCAAAGAGCTGTCAAATAAGATCTCAATAATGGAACTAGATCAGGCGAAGAATGAACATTTTCCCAGAAAGTATTTCAGAAGGAATCCTAAACTTCAAAATCAACCAATACAAATTAAGAATGAAGATCAAAAAATCCAAGCCCCTTTTAAAAGTGAGAACTTTATAGGAGGAGAAGACATGGAGGATTTTGAAGAGTTAGAAGAAAATATAAATAATCTCGATGATGACTGCCTACAACCTTATATAACGAGACAAGATTATGAAAAATCTTTAACTACAGAACATAGATCTGCGAGTAACAAGAACAACATTTTTACAGAAGATTCAACCTATCAGGGAATCACAGATGATATAATGGACAAACTCCACCAAAAGTACAATCTAAGGCCTAGAAACAAGAGCCTCACAACTCCCCGAGTGAAAAATATTTTGCTGAGGGGTGAAATAGATGAGTCAGTTTCAAAAAACGCTGAAAAATACACTATAAGAACTAAGACCACTGACACACAGCCTACCAAGACAAAGTCAACGGAAACATCAGCCGTAAACACACAGAACACGGATGTTCCTATGAAAACCTCACAACAAAGGAAAGCCGAAAATAAGGGGTTAGAAACCCAAACCATAGAGATCGACAAAACAATAGTTAGTTTTAATTTGGAAAATGAAATAAATAAAATCAAAATCCCTATACCCCTGGTCGAACTGGCGAAAAAGCCAATTTATAGAAAACAAATCGCTAAATTATCAGTTTTTCAGAAAACGAAAGCTAGGACGATGTTATAAATCTAGAAGATGACAAGCCTAACATAATTTTCGGCCCACATTTCGAAGCTGCCAAAGACACTGTTTCTCCTTTCTATATCACACTAACTGTGCATGATCACTTGCTCCATAATTGCATGTTATATTCTGGAGCCTCTCACAATGTAATGCCCAAAGCCATTATAGATCGACTTGGTCTTGAAATCACCAGACCTTATGGAGATTCATATTCGTTCAATTCAAGAAAATTTAAGTGTATAGGCATGATAAAAGATTTAGTCATTAATATTGCACAAATACCTGGGAAAGGCATTCTAATGGATGTGGTTGTCGCTAATATACCCCTTAAGTATGGTATGCTCTTATCCAGTTCTTGGGGCGCTAAACTTGGAGGATCCCTCCAACTCGACAGGACGTATGCCACGATCCCGGTCTTTGGAGAACAATTCATGCACTTGTACAGAGAAAACATGTTGGCATTCATGGTGAGTGACCCACATAACCCAAATAACTACCCTGTTTATATTGTTGATCAAGATTTAGGCAATTGTGTTTTATCTATCAATGACGATATAGACATATGTATAGAGGAAAGTTGTACAGAAAATAAAAAAGAAAAAGAACAAATAAAATAGAATGTATATAGAACTGGTGTCTGGAAAATGTTTTTTGATGGTGCCTCATCTTATTTCGGGGTAGAAGCTGGGGTACTTTTTGTGGCACCTGGTGACAAATTTGTTATCCCTTTCCCTTATAGGTTACAGTGGAACATTGACCACAATAATAATGTATGCGAGTATGAAGCCTTAGTGTTAGGATTAGAATATGCCAGGAGAATGAAAATTAAAAACTTGGAAGTCTTTGGTGATGCAGAGCTAATCGTGAAACAGGTAAATCGTCAATACCAGGCCAAACATCCTAGGTTAAGGTCTTACCGAAATTGTGTTTGGGATATGATTGGAAACTTTTTCTCCTCTGTTAATATTCATTATATTCCAAGAGAAGAAAATCAATAGGCGGATGCATTATCCAAAGCAGCTTCAATGTTCACACCTCCCACTGCTTTCAAACTAAAATACCATATAATAATGAGACATAGGCCTTCCATACCGAATAACATACAACATTGGCAAGTTTTTGAGGATGATGAACAACTCCAAAAGTTTTTAGAGACAGTAGATTACTTTGCTGAAATGCATGCCGACCAAGAAAACTAGAATGACCCTATTTGGATCATGCAGGAAGGCGAAGACCCCCAAGAGTTCCAAGATAAAATCGCTAACCACTAGTTGTTTGTTTTAAAAAATATTGAGATACCTAAGGGTCTGATCCTCTTAAAAATTCTATTTAATCATGATGACATCCCTTTGAATTCTACCTTACAGCCTCAGTTAGAGGAGGTCGAGGATTGCGATATAGGTACCAAAGAAAATCCTAGGTTGGCGAAATTATCCAAGTATCTGTCTCTCGAAATCAAAAGTAAGTATGTTGAGTTTCTTAGACAATATAAAGACGTTTTTGCTGGGTCTTATGACGAATTGAGAACTTATGACACTACTATAATGGAACATAAAATTCATCTGAAACCAGGTGTCAAGCCTTTTAAGCAAAAACTCAGGCAGATTAACCCTATCCTATTACCGGTAATAGAAAAAGAAGTCAAAAAACTCCTAGACACTAAAATCATTGTCCCACTGAGATACTCTGAGTGGGTAGCCAATTTGGTCCCAGTGAGAAATAAAAACGGTGAGATTAGACTATGTGTAGATTTTAGAAACCTGAATCGATCATCACTTAAGGACAATTATCCATTACCTAATATGGATCATATTTTAGAAAAAGTAGTTCGAGCTAACAAAATGTCTATGATTGATGTTTTTTTAGGTTACAATCAAATTGTAGTACATCAATATGACAAAGAAAAAACTGCATTCACTACCCCTTGAGGTACCTTTATGTATGACAAAATGCCTTTTGGTTTAATGAATGCAGGGGCAACTTTCCAATGAGCTATGGATATCGCTTTCATGGGTGAAAGAGATAAGTTTGTTGCTATCTATCTTGATGACCTGACTATTTTTTCTAAATCTAACGCGGAACATATAACACACCTCAAACAAACTTTCGAGAAATGCCACAAATTTGGTTTGTTACTTAATCCCAAGAAATCCCATTTCACAATGCAAGAAGGTAAACTCTTGGGTCATATCGTGTCTAGAGATGGAATCAAAATCGATCCCAAGAGGGTCAAGGCAATAGATACCATAAATATTCCTAGAAATGTAAAAGAAATTCAGTCGTTTTAGGAAAAATAAACTTCTTGAGAAGATTCATCCCTAACTTTTCCGAAATTGTAAAATTGATTACAGATATGCTTAAAAAGAACAGTGAGGTGAAGTGGATAAATGAAGCCAAAGCGCCATTTCAACGTATCAAGAAATTAATAAGCGAAGCGCTAGTCCTGGCAAGCCCGAATTACACAAAAGAGTTTTTGATTTTTTCTTTTGCCTCTGAACATACAATCGCAACTGTATTGTTACAAAAAAATGAGGAAGGTTTTGAGCGGCCTATTGCATTTTTTAGCAGAAGTCTAAGAGACGCTGAGATGAAATATGACATATTGGAAAAACAAGCTTATGCGATGGTCAAAGCTCTCAAGGCTTTCAAAACTTACGTGTTGCACTCAAAGATCATTTCTTACGTGCCATCAATCTCCGTTAAAGATATCCTGGTGCAACCAGACAACGATAGAAGAAGAGCTAGGTGGCTAGCTAAAATTTAGGAGTTCGAACTGGAACTCAAACCAACTAAAATTATCAAAGGTCAGGGTTTGGCCAAATTGCTATTTGAATCAAATTTAAAATCACTTGGGATAAATCAGCTGTAAGAAAATGAGGGATTTCTAGAAATAGATGAGCTTGACATCACTGCACCCACGACTGAGATTCAATACAAATTATCTACTTCAGTCTGGTATCACGATATTGTTTCTTACCTACTGACCCTTCAATGTCCCAGTGAGTTAACCCCATAAAAAATTAGGACACTAAAGTTACACACTGTAAAATATTGTTTCATAGATGGTAAATTGTATTGGAAAGACCCCCTGGGTTTCCTGCTGAGCTGCTTAGTCGAGACCGAAACAGAAAGGGTTATAGATGAATTCCACGTGGGAGTGTGTGGAGGGCACCATGCTTGGCGGGCAATGACTTATAAAATATTAAGAGCCAGGTATTACTGGCCTAAATTATTCACATATGTAAACACTAAAGTCCAAACTTGTACTCCTTGTCAGTTGTTTACAGGCAAATAGAAAGTCCCAACTTTACCTTTAGTTCTGGTTAAAACCGAAGCTCCATTTCAGCAATGGGGTCTTGATTTCATTGGATAAATTCATCCACACTACAGTGCACAACACAAGTGGATTCTAACTGCTACAGACTATTTCACTAAATGGGCGGAAGCTATTCCCATGAGAAATCCAACTGACTCATTAGTAATCAGTTTCCTAGAAGAAAATATTTTATCTAGGTTTGGTTGTCCCCGAAAGATAGTCACTGATAATGCGCAAGAATTTAATTCAATGGCCATGATAAGATTTGGCCAAAAATACAAAATCATACGAGGACACTCCACAACTTACTATCCAAAGGGCAATGGTCTAGCTGAATCATCTAATAAAAGTCTGATTACCATGATAAAAATGGTTTTGACTGAAAACATGGCACATCCATTTAAAATATGCTCTATGGGCTAACAAGATAAGTACCAAAAGATCAATTGGGGTTTCCCCTTTTCAGATGGTATATGGCACTGACGTAATTTTACCAATAAATATTTCTCTACCCATAATGAAACTTTGGCAAGATTCAAATGAAGAATCCAATGACATTACCAGGAGGATAAACCAGATGGTTGAAGTTCAGCAAAACAAGGCCGAAGTAAATGAAAGGTTACAGAGATATCAGGATAACATGGAGGCCTTATTCGATCAAAAAGCTAAAGATAGAGACTTCCTCCCTCGCAATATGGTCCTAAAATGGGAATCCAGGAAAGAAGGCACTGGTAAACATGGCAAGTTTGATCCGATCTGGTATGGCCCATATAAGATTTCGGTTTCTGAGGGAAAAAATTCTTTTTCATTAGAAAATCTCGATGGAGACATTCTCAATGCCTCTATAAATGGGTGACACCTTAAACAATTCATGCAGTAATATGTTCCTGAACTCTCATTGTACATACCATTTTTTTTTCATGCTTGCTTTATAGTCCATTCCTTTCGGTAAGTTTTTTATTTTAATATTCCAAAAAAAATAAAAAAAAATAAAAATTCATGAGATTTCTTGACAATTAGTATGCTATTTATTTCGCAGGAAAGTTGTTGATGAACCAAGAGATTAGAGAGGCTAAAAAGGTGACAAACACAGATATATATATTAAATATCTTCCAATGAAAAAGGTAATAAATTAATAGCCTTTTTGGTTGGCAATATAGGAGTTACCAAGGTATGAGATTCTGCTCTGAAAATTCAGGCTAAATTACCCTAAAAGATACAAATGCATAAATCATTAGTTCAATTGATGCTAATATTATCACTAAAATTTTCAAATAAGGAAGTGAAAAAGAAAGGGGGGACTTAAGGAAAAGTTATGAAAGTTAACCAAGAAAGTCCTTAAGAATAGTCACATGTGCAACAGTTTTTTTGAAACCCCTTACCCTCCCTTTAACCATGGTAAAGCCTACTCCTCGCCTGACCCTAGATGTTTTATCATAAGTTCCCTGAGAAAAGAAAGTTCTTGCTTTGGTTGTGAAAATTCTCGAACAAACCTTCAAAAATGAGAATAGGTTGAGTTTATAGTTCTTTAACTTTAGCTGAACTAGAAGTATGTCTAGGTTAATCCTAACCTTATTAGGCTTCCTAACAGGAATAAACTGATTGGTTTTTCTCAAGGAAATTCCTTAAAAATATATCAAGAAGTTTCCCTTAAGAAATTCCCTGAAGCCAATGATGTTTGAAGGCAAGAGAGAAGATTAGCCCAGAGCTATTTAAGTGAGTTGACAGGCCTCTGTTGTAAAAAATTTCAAGCAGATATCTTCTCGAGTATATTACATACTAATTGATTTCCCCCACTTCATATTAAAAAGTATATATAGATAGATGGTGAAAGGAAATTCAATATTGATTGCCCCCATCTAGTCCAAAGAGATGAAGAAAGGAAATTCATTATATTGATTGCCCTCATCTCAACATTTAAATGCTAGAAAAAAATGAAGTGGTGAAAGGAAATTCAATATGGGAAGTCTGATAACTTCACCGGGGTACTGAACAAGCTTGCTAGCAGTGAAGAAATATCCTTATATCTGATAAGGCTGTTATACATGAATTACAAGACGCTCTGGTAAATTTTCTTCTTTCAGCCAGATTTACATTATAGGTTTCTGGGATCCCCTAATTTAACACATCAAAATTACTTTATCTTGATGCAAATGGAATCAAGTAAAACCTAGTAGAATGGTTAATTTGGTTTTGATTATCTTACACAGATCTGAGGTCGGTTTCAGAAAAGGAAATCTATTGAGAACCTGACTCAAGATCATCAGATGTTTTATTTTTGAAGAATTTTCAAAGTCAAATGTAGAGATCCTAAAATCCTGTTTTGATTTTTCTCCTGATCTGTTTCACAAAGTTGAATTATTGACCCCATTTACCCAATGAAGGCACTTGGTCTACTTGTTCTTCTCATCCCACAAGGAAACAAGATCCCTAGATGGAGCCTTAAGGAATTTACATCAGTGATAAGGAAGCAATTCTATCCATTGGGTTATTTAGATAAAGAAATGATGGAATGACAAACTTTAAGACAAAGTAAAGGTCAAATTGTACAAAGTTTCACAGAAGAATTTAGGAACAAATCTCTTGCATTAAACATTCCTTTGGATTCTTATGAAACTTTAATGAAGTATATTGGCACACTTCACAGTTATATTCGTCATACTTTACTATTGTTTAACCCCACCAGTCTTGAAGAATTTTGTGTGCAAGCCACTCACCTTGAGAATGGGGGAAAGCATGTTCAAGAAGATCCTACAAAGAAACCTTCCAATCTCCCACATATGCAGTTTAAGAAGTTTAAAAGGAAGGACAAAAAGACCGCCACTATAAAGAGAGAAGAAGGAAATCCATCTTTCACTCATTGCAAAAAGAATGGTCACGATGATGAACACTGTTGGAAACTACATCTAGAGAAGAGACTAAAACAATTTAGTGGAAAGGGGAAGACAAAGACCGTCACTATAGTGCAACAAGATCTTGGTTCCGATTCAGGAGATGAAAGAAAGATCACAATGGTTGGAGTACAAGGTAAAGATTCCCTTCATGCTAGTTCAAATTCCAATAATGAATCTCATGATGATGAAATAAAGATGAATGAATTATTTCATATAAGAGTTGTATCTAAACACACTAAGATAGATACATTATTTGATCTAGGTTCCGAAGTAAATTTTATATCTGAAGCACTTATTAAAAAGATGGGTCTTGAAACTAAACCACAGCCAAATCCTTATCCTCTTGGTTGGGTATGTGATAAAGAAAAACTTAATGCCACCAAGTAATGTAGGGTCACATTTGTTATTTCTTCAAAGTTGATTGATGAAGTGGATTTGGATGTTGCATCACTTGATATATGTGGCATAGTGCTAGGGAGTCCTTATCTTTATGATAGAAAAGCAATCTTATTTCGTCATGAGAACAAATATCACCTTACTAAAGGGGGAGTGTAATATATTTTTAGAGGCCACAACATGAGGGTAAACACAACACTTGTTAGTGTAGAACAAATGAAGAGACTCATAAACACTAATAAGAGATATGTACTCATGGTCATAAGGGAAAAGGATGTCCAAACATCTGACTCTTTCCGAGGATGTGATCCTTCTCATAAGAAAAAATTAATTGATATTGTTTCTAAGTATCATGATATTTTCCAATAACCAGATGGATTATCTCCTAAGAGCAAAATCCAACATGAAATACATCTTCAAAAATATTCTCCTCTTCCTAATGTGGGCATGTATAGGATGTCAGTTGTAGAAATGACAAAGATCAAAACACAGGTACAAGGTTTATTGGATGAAGGGGTCATCATGCCCAACTCATCTCCTTGTGATTCTCTGATCATGATGGTGCCAAAGAAGGATGGCACATGGAAAATGCGTGTCGATTACCGAGCCTTAAATAAAATCATAGTAAAAATCGATACCCTCTTCCTCATATAGATTATTTACTTTATCAATTAAATAATGTTGTTTATTTCACTAAGTTGGATTTGCACAGTGGATACCATCAGATCAAGGTTGCAGAACATGATGCATGGAAAACTTCCTTTAAAACCAAACAAGGATTGTTTGAGTGGTTAGTTATGTCATTTGGGCTTTGTAATGCTCTAAAAACCTTCATGCGTGTGATGAATGATGTATTCAAGCCATTTCTAGATGATTTTGTGATTGTATATTTAGACGACATTCTTATATTTAGTGGGACTTGGGATGAACTTAGAAAAGGGAAAAGTTGTATGTAAAATTTTCCAAATGTGAATTTGGTAAGACTACACTTGTGTACTTAGGTCATATTGTAGGAGGAGGACAATTGAAAATTGATCCTTCCAATATTGATGTAATTGTAAATTGTCCCAATTCCAAAAGTGTAACAGAAATACAGAGCTTCTTAGGTGCAGTCCAGTACTAGAGGATATTTATTTCAAACTTATCTTTTATAGCAGCTCCTTTACATTCCTTAACCAGTGTGAAGAACACTTTTCAGTGGGGAGGAAAGCAACAAAAATATTTTGACACTTTGAAGGGAAAGATCAGTACCACACCAATATTAGCACTGTCGAATCTTCAACATCCTTTCGAGATCGAGACATATGCCAACAGATACACCATGGGTGCAATATTGATGCAATATCATAATCCTATCTTTTACCACTCTGAAACTTTTAACCAAGCTATTGTTAACTATCCTACATATGATAAAGAGTTGTATGCATTAGTTCAAAGTGTAAAGAAATGGAAGCACTACTTGTTAGGGAAGGAAACAATCATACATACAAATAATCAACCCTTACAGTATCTCCAAGCACAAACCAATCTGCAACAATCTCGACATTACAGATGGATGGGTTTTATTCAAAAATTTCATTTGGTAATCAAATACAAAAAGGGTACAAGTAATAAGGTAGTTGATATGCTTTCTAGACCTCTTATTGTTGCTTCTATTATTTTGAAGAATGCTTCTTTATCTCATGATAACTATGTGGAACAATATGTCGTCGATGAATATTTTAAAGGAGTATTTGAGAAGCTAACCCATGGTGCATAGGTAGAGAACTATTGACTGTAGGGAAAACTAATATACCATCTTGGAAAGCTATGTATTCCTACAAGTGAATGAGTCCATGTAATACGAGAAGCTCACACTTCTCTTGTGTCTGGGAATTTTGGGGTAGGAAAAACTATGGATCATCTGTAGAGGTTTTGTTATTGGCCTCAGATGAAATAAATTGTAACTAAATATGTAAAGGGGTGTGTGATGTGTTCTACTTGTAAGCCCACTAATATAAAATTAGGGCTTGTTGGCACAGGGTCAGACCCAGGGTTCAATGCTCAAGAGTGCACCAACAAGCCCTAACTACTGGCCCTTTTGGCAACACCTGCGAGGTAGATGCAGTCTCACCCAAAGTAGCTATAGGGGGTTGTAGGACACAAGTGTATACAACCAAAAGGAATGCAAAGTCGATTCAAAGCAACAACACACACCAACCTAGTATTCTTTATCTTCCTTAAACCTACAACGCAAGTTATATTTCAGATCTAACGCAATATCCCAATAACAGCATATCAAATGACAAAGAATACATCATCAATCACACATAACACAAGGTATACGTGGTTCACCCTATCCCTAGGGCTACATCCAAAGAACTGTTCTTTATAATATATTAAGATGAAAGCATGCAGTTTTATCTGCGCTCTTAGCTATCAAATCTTCTCTTCTTCTCTCTCTTTCTATCTTTCTCCCATCCCTGTGCACCCAGATGCAAGGTTGATCTTCGCACCCAAATGAAGATCTTACAATACCAGAAGGCTAACACTCTACAATGGTTCTTTCTCACTAGCAATCTCTTCTCATAACATCATCTCATCTAACAACAAAAACAACCCATCCCAGGTCCTATTAACCTTTATTTATACATTACAATAGCTCATTGACAACCTTAGGCCGATACCTAAGTGACAAAACCATATATACCAAAACCCTAGGTCAACTTGACCCGCGTTTTCAGGGCTTCGCTAGCCTGTCTTTCCTTCCTTCTCAAGCAGTGCTCCGAAGCATCCAACAGTGGATTTTTCCTCTTGCTTAGTTGTCCATGATCTGTCTTCCTTTCTGATCTTTCATCCTCGATCTCCTCGTCCAACGGCTTGTTTTCTCAGACTTCGCTCCGTCTTTTCTTCTCTTTTTCTCACTTCAACCCAGTCTCAGTCACTGTGTCTTCCATGCAGTTTGTGTTTCACCTTTTCTGCCTTAATCTTCACTTACTTCCATATCCAAGGGCCAACAACCCCCCAACACTCACCTGTGATTCATCCCGAGGCACTTCAAATCTAAACTTTATGTTTTACTTCCACTTCAGACTTCGCAGGGCAGCCTGTGCTTTCATCTCTTTCCTTTCCTTCCTTGTGCAGACTGTCCTTTCTGTGTCTGGTACCCAGTTTCAACTGCACCTGGTACTTGGACCCTTTTCCTCACATTTTTAGTGGGAGATACGAGGCAGCTGGTTGTCATAGTACAATTTCAACTGGATCCCATTCACCAAACCTTCCTTCCATTATCCATTCAAAGTCTTCAACTGCGTAACTCCTCCTTCCGTAATATAGACAACCTAATACAGTTGCATCCAATGTGTTCTAAACTTCCCTGGATGCTTCATGAATTTGTTGTCGTATACCAATACCAAATATCCTTACTTGAAGGTTTTCTTCTTAATATGTCTGTCATGGTAGGCCTTTTCTCTTTCCTTCTAAACTTTCTAATGGAATCCTGCAATAACTCTGTCTTCTTCGAGTTCAACCAACTACGCAAGCCTCTCTTGAATAGTGCCAGTGTCATCCATATCTATAAATGATGCAATCCTTAGGATAGGAATTAAGTATTCCATGGGGACAATTTCTTCTAGACCATAAACCAACTTAAATGGGGTCTGCATGGTTAGCTTCTTGCAAGTGGTTCTATAGGCCCATAGTACCGCTGGTACTCTTAAATCCCAATCATCCCTATTCACGCTGCAAATATTCATCAGCGCTGTCTCCAATATCTTATTGAATGCTTCAAATGTCCCATTCTCTTGTGGATGGTAGGGTGTGCTCTTCTGATGATGAACTTCAAATTCCTCAGTCAAGGTTCAATAGTTTTGTTAATAAAATGTGTACCTTGATCGCTCATGAGAGTCTTTGGGCATCCAAACCTGGTTATGATATCATCAAATATGAAGCACGCAACTGTATTTTCACTACAGTCCTTGACTACTCTTACTTCGACCCATCTGGTCAAGTACTTTGTTGCAGTGATTATGTATCTAGCTCCTGTATGCTTTCCTGGTGGGTTGATAGGTCCCACGAAGTCAATGGCGAATTTCTCAAAGGCTTGTAAGGTTAGATGGGGTGCTAATGACATTTCGTCTCTTCTGGATGGTTTCCCAACTCTTTGGCATACATCATGTTATCTCCATAACAATTTTTAGACAAGACCCAAGTCTTGAAAGTATAGTGAGAACTACACCATCGCGGAAAGCTGGACAGTTTGGAGGATCGAGACATATCTGGCGATGAATGGACAAATATAGTGGAGGTGAAAGAGGCATAACTCGGCGGGCCGTCGATCACAAAACGACCCAGATCAACGGCTGGAGCCCCTATCGGGCAGTGGACTTGCATAATACTTAACCATATAAAGTCCAACTGGGGAAAACCATTGTGGTTTTTAAAATGGATGTGTGGCACCTCTAGAGATACATCAGAGCGAAAAGAGGGTTGTCGAAACCACTTTCACCAAAGTCCCGATGTCACGTGCTTCAATACGTCAAATCAACCACTCGTGGGATGGGCGACGGCTGGTCAGAATCACCCGTTTCACTCATTCGGTACTTCACAACTGTATGATGTCAAGTGAACACCGCCATGTAATGAACTCAAAATCTAATCATTTGAAATGGATTAGCCAAGCGTGACAGGCCAACGTACTTGTAAGAAAATCTATCAGTGACTCATGATTGGGGCTCTATAACTACCAATTCTCAAGTATGGAGGCATCATCTTATCCATAAGCAAAGTAATCTCCAATTTGCTCGACCTTCTGATCCCTGTGAAAGCATTTCAGTGTCCACGAAATTGAGATACATGGACAAAGACGTATCCAATAAAACTGGTCATTTAGGCAACATGATGGATTTACCTACGAGCAAGAAGGAAAGGGTAATTGTGCATATATTAGCAACTAAATTCCACACAGAACCTGCTATAGACTCAAAATTAGAAGTCAAAATAAATTCCATTATTAGAGATCTAGTCATTAACAGGCGAGTTATCAAAAAGAAATGGAGCAAGCGACAGAAGAAAGAAACCATAGTTGAAACGGCTGAAAGTGTTGGAGAGAATCAATCGACCTGGTTGGATCAAGTACATTTCAACAAATTTTGGGCAGTTGGTAGTTGAGGAAAGGGGCCCCAGATATGACAGACTTGCTCTTAACGGTCCCTTTAAAACGTGATAACTGTTATTATGAATTATTCCCTTTTTTGTAACTTATCTCTATTTTTAGAAATAGGGGGAAGTTTGAACGTTTTGAATTCCACTGGTAATTTCTCTATATATGTATTATCTCAAGAAAGAAAGAAAGAGAGGGGGGAGGGGAACCTACCTTTTGTGTAGGGAGACTTTGTAAAATTTTGGGACTAGAATGAATATATAAATGTAGAAGCAGATTTTGGACTTTTTATGAAAAGATTAAAACCGGTAGTGATATGGGTCTTGTTTTCTTTCACAGTATGTGTTTCCTATAAACTTATATTTCATTTTCATTTTCATCTGTCTGAATTGGAGAAATATAAAACCCAGAATTCATCTCTGATATGCTCTTGGCTTAGCAATTTAGACTGTGTTTATTTCTACTCAAACCAACTTCAAATCCATTTTAAATAATGCTCTGATGTGGTTGTATGTTTCTTTTTCCTCTAAATACCATGCAAATTTTCTATTAACATCAGACTCATTTCCTTAATTAGCCTTCTCCTCTTTATATTTCAATGTTTCCGACCATGCATTTTTCATTCCAGACTCCATATTCCAATGTCATCTATGTTCCTCCAGTCACTCAACAACAAAAAACCCAAAACAAACCAAATCTAGCCACCGATTATCAAAGAAATGCCAAGTGACATGAGAGAGCCCTCTTTGAGTTGAGCAGGCTAGTGCCTCAGCTCTAAATCTGGTGGAAAAAGTTACCCCTTTCATCTGTTTGACAACCGAATAGATTTACAGGGTGCTAACACATCACAAGCTCTGTAATAATCCTTAGCATCTCTGTGTAAAGTAGGCCACCAGAGGCTAGCTCTAAGAACCTTCTGCACTGTTGATTTTCTTGCATAGTGTCCTCCTGCGTTGCCTTCATGAGATTCTGTGAGAATCAATGGTCTCTCTGCTTCCATAACACACCTCCTCAATATCTCATCAGGTCCCATCTTGTATAGTTGTCCAGCTATAAGTGAAAAATCTGCAGCGCACACTACCAATTGTTTCTTCTGAATGACTGTGTAGTCATGAGGTGCTATTCCTGTGGATAGTAACTGAACTATCTCTGCAAATTGATCATCAACCTTTCTAATGGCCATCAACTATGCATCCAACAGTGTATCCTCCAGATTAGTAGGTTCCTCTCCATATTCCAACCTTGACAAGTGGTCATGTCCTTTGTTCATCCTTCCTAGTTTTACCACAGTATCGAAGTTATATTCCTGAAATAGTAGAATCCATATTCATATTCTCCCCCCCAACACTGGCTTGTTGACTAGGTATTTAAGCACATAGGGATCAATAAACATTTTAAAGTGTCCTCCCAACAAGCAGTGGCGAAACTTCTGCAGTGTATCATACACCATGGCTAACCCTTCCCTCTCAGTGGTGGTGTAATTAATCTCATTTGTTGATAGCTTCCTGCTAGAAAAGGCTAACAGGTGGTCAATGTCTCCTGCTCCTGGCTGTGCTAACATAGCTCCTAATTCAATAGAATATGTATCGACATGCACGTGAAATTCCTTTCTCCAATCAGGGAAAACCAGAATAGGTGCAGTAACCATTTTCTATTTTAGTGTGTCGAAGCTCTGCTGGCATTCTTCTGTCCATTGAAACTGACAATATTTCTTCAAAAGCTTCTCCATTGGTTCTCTAATCTGTGCATAGACTTTAATGAACTTAATTTAGTATCCAGTATGTCCCAGTGCAGTGCGCAGTTGTTTGACTGATGTAGGAGGGGTAGATCGACTATAATGGAAATCTTGGATGGATCTACCAAAAATCCCCGCTTACACACAATATGGCCCAACAACACTCCAAAGGGTGAAAATAAGAGGCACTTCTTCAGGTTCAAGGCAATCTGACATTTCCTGCACTTATCCAACATTAGTCTTAAACATTCAATATGATTTTGCAACAAACTAAAAATAGTCCAATCATAAAAATAGGCTTCCAGGAATTTATGTAAAAACTCCTTAAACGCTTCGACCACCACCCTTGAAAACATGGCTGGTGCATTCTTCAATCCGAACAAAATCAATGTATACTGGTAAGATCCCCATTCTGTTGCAAATGTGGTCTTATGGCGATCCTCCTTGACAATCCTGATCTGATGGTATCCCGAAAATCCATCAGTGAAGGAGTAGACCTCCCGTCCTCCTACATTATCTAACACTTCATCAGTGAATGGTGTAGGGAATGGGTCATGCAAACATGCATCATTCAGCTTCCTAATATCTACACAAATCCTTATTTCTCCAGTCTTCTTATCCTGCACCACCATAGGGCTTATCCATTCTGACTCTTCAACAGGTTCTATGATTCCTGCTTCTAACATTTTGTCTAGTTCAATCTTCACTTTTTCCTTATATTTGGGGTTCAATCTGTAAGGTATCTGTTTGACTGGCCTTACATTTGGCTTCAAATGGATCCTCATCTCTCCCATAGGCCCCTTAATGCACTTCATATTAGTGAACTTGGTTGGAAACAAGTCCTGATATTCATGCAGTAACTCTGTGATCTTTTCAATAGTAGAAACATCCCAATAATCTCCAACATTAGAAAGATTTGGTGTTTTTTCTGTTCCAATGTTGACTTTCTTGATTTTAATTGGCTGTGCAATGAAAGGTAGATCAACTCCTGGTACTTCTATGTATCTCTGGCCTTCTGTTTCGACGATGTTCACCTTCCTAGGATCATCGTCTTCATCAACATTGATATTGTAACAACCTTGCAACTTTTGAAGAGGCGCAGTCCATTCATCCGCTTATTGGTCCAAAGGGAGGCTAGGTGCTTCCTCAAATAATTTTCGTCTTACAATCTGGATAGGGGAATAGATCAACTTAGGTTTTCCCATTAGTTCCCAAGTCTGCTTCGTCATGATGTTGACCTCCAACCCTAACTCAAGGACCACATAGTCTATATCATACTCTCCAATTTGAGCATTCAGGTGCAATTCTTTATTTGTCCTTCTCTTTTTAGATATTTGGTTTACTTCTCTACTCAGTAAAGGGTCTACCTTCCCTAGCTCATACTGTCTAATCAAGTTTTGTAGCTCTTGTATAGTACTCTCATCCTTTATCAAATTAATGCAAGTGCATAAAAAAACCATGAGCTTACTTACTTCTTTTCCTTCTCTTGGCAAAGCGGACTGATCAAAGGCCAGGGGCATTCCATATTCACTTATTTATGGTCGAGCCTTTGATGAAGAATCCTGGTCTCTTCCGAATTCTTTTCTTGCTTCCTCAAATATTTGTTTTTCTTTCTTCACATCAAACACTTGTGTCTTCTCTGTAGCTTTCCTGACTCCTGATTCTACTGTAGTCTTTCCTTGGGTCACTTTGTCTTGTCCTGTTATCTTTGATCTGCAGAGATAAACTAGTTAGTTGACTCAAGATTTGACTCATACCTGAGATGGCTTATCCCATAGGGGTTGATTCTAACTTCATGGAAATCTCCAGTGCCTCAGCCTGCAAAGCAATCTTCTGTTTCATCAGAGGAATTCTAATGTGCGGTAGGAGGGCAGCAATGAACCATTCCTTATTTTGTTCATCTGGGATCTAAAAACTCAAATGGCATGTTAGGGTTTTAAACCTATGATCAAACTCCCAAATAGGTTCAACTACTTTCTGCTTAATTTCCTTCAGTTCTGTAATGCACTGTGACTCCGATTTGGGTTTTTTGAACTCTGCAATCAACACAATCTTGATCTGGTTCAACGGTTTCGACTGGGCAACCCCTTGGATAAACTTCATGTACCAGCTCAATGCGCGGTCTCTCAGGGTAGTACTAAACTGAGCTCGTTTGATAGCTTCATCGGTGATATTCTTAATACTCCATACAACTTCACATAGGAACCAGTGTTGCTCAGTATCTTCAAATCCATCTCCTTTCAAGGTGGGTAACCTCATCTCGTCTGCCATAGATCTTCCTAATTTTCCTGATTGAGTGTGCGTTGAACCACTCATACTAGTGCTTTGATAACTTAGGTTACTCTGGTTACTTAATGCTGCTGAAACAATAGGGGGAGTAATAGTAGTTACTTCAACGATCTGCACAGTTCCTGAAGTTTCTAGCTCTTCTCAGCGAGGTTCTTCAACCTTTTCTTCTCTTGGTCCAACGGATCCCGATTGTTCTTTTCTCAATAGCTCTTCCTCTTCTCCACTATAGAACCCTTCTTCTGGTAGAAGAGGTTCTTGATCTCACTTAAACAAGTTCGCCAAAGGAAATTATCTGAATATCCTTCCACTGTGCGTATGTCCGATCTCTATGTCATTGTCGCTGTCTGAGTTCTTAAACATTAGCTTTTCAATCTAACCCACTACTATATCTTCAATATGTTCTTCTCATGCAATAACATCTTGATATTCAACTTCATAAATTGTAAAAAATTTCCTCTAGGCCCCTTAAAGAAATATCTCTCTGCTTGGCTATATGACTCTACTCTGTCAATAGAAAACTTGGTGATATACCCTCCAATGATACTATCAAACTAGTGATCCACTTCTCTTGACACGATGTTATCAACTCTCTTAACCTTCTTGATCAACACCGACGTCCAAACCATAGGTGGCTTAGATCTGATCTCGAAATGGGTATCTACTAATCTGGTTAACCACTCAAATAGCTCCTTATGAATCCCTCCAAAGAAAATCTTGTGTATATTAGTAAAGATATACCTTCCTAACCAATCTTCTATGCTAATATTATGGTTCTTGTTCTGGGCTTCAGCAGAGTCCTTATCTTGATCTTCTATCCACTTCTGAATCTCTGTCTTTGATGGAAACCACCTTGACATTCTCTCAAGAAGATCCTGGTCCCGACAACATAACCATTTGTTGGCACAGGGGCAGACCCAGGGTTCAATGCTCAAGAGCGCACCAACAATCCCTAACCACTGGCCCTTTCAACAACACCTACGAGGCAGATGCAGTCTCACCCGAAGTAGCTATAGGGGGTTGCAGGACACAGATGTCTACGACCAGAAGGAATGCAAAGTGGACTCAAAGAAACAACACACAAAAACCTAATATTATTTATCTTCCTTAAACCTACAACTCAAGTTATATTTAAGA
This sequence comes from Picea sitchensis, assembly GCA_010110895.2. Classification (NCBI taxonomy): domain Eukaryota; kingdom Viridiplantae; phylum Streptophyta; class Pinopsida; order Pinales; family Pinaceae; genus Picea; species Picea sitchensis. The sequence continues at coordinate 39,862 of SNQJ01S0094552.1, read as the reverse complement.
TCTAACACAATATCAAAATAGTAGCATATCAAATGAAAAAGAACACAACGTCAATCACACATAACATAAGATATATGTGGTTCACCCTCTCCCTAGGGCTATGCCCACATAACTGTTCTTATAATATATTAAGATGAAAGCATACAGTTCTATTTGCACTCTTAGCTAGCAGATCTTCTCTTCTTCTCTATCTTTCTCTCTTTCTCCCATCCCTGCGCACCCAGTTGCAGGGTTTATATTCGCACCCAGCTGAAGATCTTAAAATACCAGAAGGCTCACACTCTACAATGGTTCTCTCTCACTAGCAGTCTCTTCTCATAACATAATCTCATCTAACAAAACAACAACCCCTCCCAGGTCCTCTTGACCTTTATTTATACATTAAAATAACTCATCGACAGCCTTCGACCGAGACCTAAGTGCCAAAACCCTAGATACCAAAACCCTAGGTTTCTAAAACCCTAGGTCAACTTTATCGACATTTTCAGGGCTTCGCTAGCCTGTCTTTCCTTCCTTATCACACGGTGCTCTGAAGCATCCAATGATGGCTTTTTCCACTTGCTGAGTTGTCCACGATCCATCTTTCTTTTTGATATTTCATCCTCGATCTCCTCGTCCAACGAATTGTTCTCTCGGACTTCGCTTCGTATTTTATTCTCTTTTTCTCACTTCGACCTAGTCTCAGTCACTGTGTCTTCCACACAGTTCACGTTTCTCCTTTTCTGCCTTAATCTTCGCTTACTTCCATATCCAAGGGCCAACAGGGCTATACTCACCACTTCTTGTTCCATCCCATCCATGGGAAAGTATCTCCATGGATTTTGTAGGGGGTTTACCAATGTCGAAAAGGGGTCATGACTATTTGTATGTTGTAGTGGATAGGTTCAACAAGATGTGTATCTTAATTCCATGTAAAAAGCATATCACTACTGAGTAGACTGCTAATCTATTCTTTTAGTATGTTTGGGTTCACTTTGGGTTACCCACATCAATTATCTCGGATTGAGATACTCGATTCCTTAGGGATTTTTGGATGAGCTTATGGAGAATGATGGACACAAAGTTGAAGAGGATCACTGCTTTCCATCCACAGACCGACAAACAAACATAGGTTGTTAACTGAACAATGGTACTTTTTCTTCAAGGATACTGCAGCAAGCATCCCAAGTTATGGGATGGACAAATACTCTATGTACAACATGCTTACAATCGAGCCTTACATTCCTCCACTCAGTGTTCACTTTTTGAGACATGTTTTGGGTGTTTTCCTAGGGTCCCTTTGGACTTGGTGTATGGGAGAGATGCCGATTCAAATGAAGAAATAAATGAAGATAGATCCCGCAAGTTCATTCAGAGGATCCAACAAGTACACCAAGAAATCAGGGAACAATTAGAGAAAATTCAAGCATAGTATAAGGCTCGACATGACAAACACATGGTTGATCATCAGTTCTAGGTTGGAGACCAGGTATGGATTCACATAAGCAAGGAGATATTGAAGGGTGAAGGTAAGAAACTCAAGCCCATTCGTTATGGACCCTTCACTATTTTGGATAAAAGTGGTACCAATTCTTTTCGTCTCGATATTCACCTTATATGCAGATCTACTCAGTTGTAAATGTGGAAAAATTGAAACTTTTTGAGCCTCCCATGATCATGGATCAGGGTGAGGAATTTAAGTTTCAATACCTTTAGTTGATGAGTTTTCTCCTGAGTACTTGGATGATTTGAAGGAAGATATTATCTTGGACAGAAGGACGGGGACTTCACGCAGGGGTGATGTTGATTATAATTGAGTGGGCTTAAAGAGCACACATCCAAGCAAGGAAAAGTGGATTGAGAAGGACAAGGTGAGGGAAATATTCCCTCACTTATCTGTTGATTGATGAAAGCTTTTGGTGGTCCAAAAATATCTCAGTGGGAAGGCGTGATCCAAAAAGGATCTAGAGAAGACTAAGGATAAATCAAAATTCACAGAAGCAACTCATGAAGCTCAGAATGACCTCAGCAGAAGAGAAAGGGAAAAAATCAAAGTCCTCAAAAATCAGTTAAATTAGCATCATTGCAAAGAGTGCGTTGCAATATTTCCAACGACGTAAACGACTCCTCAAACCAAGTTATGGATCAAAATATATTCACGGTCAAAGTTTTGGTCAACCTAGCCCAGTCAATAGGGATGAGTCAGCATCCATACTACTAACGTCAACATCAGTATGGATGATGTCAGTGTCCGTACAATGTATGTGGCACACAAAGAGGGAGACACGTGTCATGTTGACATCAACATGGTGACGTGGCAACACCAGAGGATCCCGTGTGTCACTCATTTTTGGCATTTTCAGGTCAGCATGTGGACCAATGAGGAAGTGCCATGTGGCAGTTTGTACAGCCATGTGGCAGGCCGCACGAGATGTGGAAGAAATGTGGCATCCATACCATACGTGGTAGGCTGACGTGGAAGGTAGGCAACGTGGCAGGGTGACTATACAGGTGGATGATGTGGGCCAATGTTTGGCTACCACATGGCCCAGTTATGGGCTGCCACGTGGTAGTGGGAAAATTTCTAATGAGGGCCAGCTACCAGAAATCCAAAAATAAAAATGGGTTGGTTGGCACCAACCCCCATATCTGCCACTATAATCACAAATACCGCCATATATCGGACTAGCCAAACCATACTCCACCAATTATATCGCCATTTTCCAAAGTTAGGGGAGAACCTTCCACGATTTAAAACAAACAAGCTATAGGGAGTAGGACCACGGGTTTGATCCCAAGACCTCCCCCAATACCAGTGCCTTAATACTTCCACCAATCATTGGGCCAAACGACCGGGGTTGGTAAATCCGCCCCCATTTTATTTTAAAAGGAGGTTCCACTAAGGCACAGGGGGAGACTAGGGCACGTGACAAGCCGTACCAGGGCACAAAAAAAAATGCAAAGGACAATCATGATTGCAGGCTGAGGGCACAAAAACCAAGGTTAAATTTTCTCAGGGGCCTGGAAGTGCCAGACTCAGATCGAGGCATGGAGATAGTCAATTTTGGGTAATTCGACGCCACAAATCTAGTGGTGGTGTCTATTTTCTGATCTGATCAAATCTTCTGCAACTTAACTCTATAATGAGGTATACTTATGTATTTTTCCAAATTCTTTTGTTGAGTTAATAAAAAGGCCTACCCATTTGATAGCATGACCTGGAGACGTAGTCCACTAGGGACAAACTCCGTTATCAAGTTTTTGTGTTCATATCTGGTGCATATGTCTCTTCATTATTGAGTTATTCCTTCTTTATGGTGCATTTCAATTTATGCTCATTTAATACAATTCTTTAATAATTCACATCGATGAAAATATCATGGATCATCTAAAGAACCATATTTTAAACAAAACAGGTTGGAAAACATGACCATAAAAAGAAGTTGGATGTTTAAATTATGCTCTTTGATTATGAATTTTTTTTTCCAAAATATTTTTACCCAACCCAAACAATTTTAAAATAAAAATAAACTCTTAAAAAAATAATATTATTTACTTATTAACTCACTCATGTTCTATTGGACATAATTCTGGGCATAATTGTCTCTCAACAAACTTGTTTCCATCCATCCATGCAACAATTCCTTGTTGTCTTCAAATTTACATTAGCTTTGCTATGGTGAACCTGCCTAATCTCAAGCCTTTTTATTAGCAAGAAAAAACCCTTGTTTCTAAATATTTGATGTCATCCATGCCATCTAAGCACAAATACATGAGTCTCCATAACCTACAGAAGCTATATATGAGTCTCGATGACCTCCCAGAGTGCATGGAGATAAATATTTGTATGATCAACAACAACAACACCTCATGTTCTGCTTTGCACAGTAGGTTTAAGATGGTATGATTTGGATAAAAATGGATAAGTTTGTAATGTTCCCCAGCTTAACGAGGGAACATTACATGCTGAAATACACATAAAAACACAATTTTATTTTTCTAATCAAAATCCCATCATTTGCCAGCTACGATTTAAACACATATTCAACTAATTTATGATACCCATAATTAAATGCATCTAAAACACTCT
>SNQJ01S0094552.1:17513-35783 GCA_010110895.2 Picea sitchensis | reverse complement strand
AAAAAAATAATATTATTTACTTATTAACTCACTCATGTTCTATTGGACATAATTCTGGGCATAATTGTCTCTCAACAAACTTGTTTCCATCCATCCATGCAACAATTCCTTGTTGTCTTCAAATTTACATTAGCTTTGCTATGGTGAACCTGCCTAATCTCAAGCCTTTTTATTAGCAAGAAAAAACCCTTGTTTCTAAATATTTGATGTCATCCATGCCATCTAAGCACAAATACATGAGTCTCCATAACCTACAGAAGCTATATATGAGTCTCGATGACCTCCCAGAGTGCATGGAGATAAATATTTGTATGATCAACAACAACAACACCTCATGTTCTGCTTTGCACAGTAGGTTTAAGATGGTATGATTTGGATAAAAATGGATAAGTTTGTAATGTTCCCCAGCTTAACGAGGGAACATTACATGCTGAAATACACATAAAAACACAATTTTATTTTTCTAATCAAAATCCCATCATTTGCCAGCTACGATTTAAACACATATTCAACTAATTTATGATACCCATAATTAAATGCATCTAAAACACTCTAAATGACCATGAATGCAACTAATAAATCATTCACAACAACAATTAACTATCCACATATATAGAGTTAAGCACGACAATTAAACTCATGGAATAACTCAACAAATAGATAAACACCTATCTTTTATGAAACATTTGTACAATCAACTGCTCGAGAAGGACATTCCACCCAACCATAGACCTGTTGTTCCAATTCTCAATAACAATTCAACCCTGATATGGGGCTAGGAATTCACAAAATAAGGGTGTCTCTCACAGTCCTCTCATAGCTCAATATCACACATCCCACTAGTTTTCTCCTATAGATATCTCAAAATTCCTCCGACTCTTTTCCTCTTGACCCGACCAACCCAAGGAATGTACCCCTTCATTTCTATCAGTCCATCAGGAGTCCCATTCATTTATAGGGGTCTCTCTGGCTCAGATAGCTAGGAATATCTTTGCTGGGAACTCAAGGGAACTCACTGCCAGGAAACACACCACCAAAAACAACAACAAACACTTGTTGATACAATGCAACTCACCCAGGATCTCACTCTTCAGGCCTGACAACATAGATCTTGAATTTCTAGCTCCAAAATCACTCCAATATTCTCCAAAATTCTCCCATCCTTGTTTCATCTTCCAAGCTCTTTCCCCAAGTTTTCTCTTGTTGTTCCTGTAAAAACTGAATGTGTAAAACTGGTTGTTTCTACCAATACAAATTTCCTCTCTTTCCCCAAGACAATTGACTGCTCACTCTACCCAATGTTGATTGTACTTCAACCCCATACTCTCCAATAACTATGGGATGTGACTCTCACACCCACCCTATGATAGATATTCAATGATTGGGCTCTCATACACTCAACCAAAAAATAGAAGTTTTCCCCAAATGATAATAAAATTCAGAAAAGTGGGTTTGAATTGATACCCATAAATTATTTCCCTTGGACCCCTACTAGACACTCTCTAGGAATTCTCCCTCTCTTTTGGATTATCAGCCCCCATCTCTATCCATATCCTAACAACTAGTATTTCATTGTATTTATTTACAATTCAAGAAAATACATTTTGCATTTACATTGATTGGACATAGCCACATTTATATCTACATTATGCATTAATTAAATTGGGGAGTATAGTGGGGATGTTACATTCCCCCTCCCCTACAATTATGAATTTTCCTTGATGCACCACACCATGCCAAAATACATATATAAATTTACACCACAATACTTAGAAAATAAATGAAATTTCACAATCTTTACCCTTCAACATCAATCCCAAACCATAATCTCTCGTCCTTCTCAACCTGCTGACCCAAGGAATGCACCCCATTCACTTCCTTCATTCCATGGGGATGCACCATTATTTTATAAAGGATATGAACATAGGAGACCAAGAATTTTAGAGACGTGGTTCCGGTAACTCATTGCCAAAAAATGGAGTCTTGTATTTTCATCTTTTATTTTCTTCAAAATTGGAAAAAATTTGTGGATATTCCTCCCGCATGGTTCCTTCATGCTCCCATGTTGCATCTTCGGGACCGTAGTAGGTCCATTGAAAATTTACCAACCCTATGGTTTTGTTCCTAAGAACTTTGAATTTCCAGTCCATGATGTGTATTGTTTCCACTCAAAAATCTCCTTCATGCTCCACTTGGATCACATTCCAATCAATTATGTGGTTAGGGTCAGGAACATATTTCTTTAATAATGACACATGAAATACATTATGCACTCTCATGGATGTAGAAAATGCTATAATTTCTTCAATTGGGCCTATATTTTCTAATATTTCAAAAGGCCCACAATATCTTGCTTCCAACTTTAGGATACAACCCAATCTTATCGAACTTCTTTTTTCTTTAACTTTTAGGAAAACATGTTCCCCCACTTTAAAATATATAAGAACTATGTTCTTGTCTGTATAACTCTTCTGCTTGTCTTGAGACACCTTTAAATTATACTTGATCCTTTCTATCTACTCTTCCATTTCCTTTAACAAATATGGCCCAATGATTTCTCTGTCTACCAAGTTATCCAAGCTCACTGGTGTATGCCTTAACCAAAAGCTTCAAGTGGACTCATTTTAAATGAGGCATGATACCCATTATTATAAGAAAACTCCACTAAGTGTATATAGTCTTCCCATTTTGATAGTTGATCCATCACATACATTTTGAGCATGTATTCACTTATCCTATTGGTCCTCTCTGTTTTCCCATCTGACTATGGGTGATTTTTTTTACTAAGATTCATTTTTGTCCCAAATCCTTTAAGCAAACCTTGCCAAAATTTGGATGTAAACTTGGAATATTTGTTTGAAACTATTTCCTTAGGCACTCCGTGTAGACTATTGTTATGCAATAATTCCCTTGCAGATAGGTGAATATCCCCTTGGATTCTAGACCCCTAATACCAATACAGAAAGATACAAATGGACACTAACATCCCTTTGATATTTGTCTAACTAGCCAAAAAGAGAGAAGGAGAAAAAAGTGATCATACCTATTTTCGATGTTTGTCCTCGCCATTCCAATGTGAGCTTGATGTCCAAACTCCTTCACATAGCTTGATACCTGCAAAACTATGGACAACAAAGGGACACAAGGAAACTCCTACTCTAACATATTAGATTAAACAAATTAATCTATAATAGAAAAGCATATGTAAGATCCATAAACTAGAAGGGAATAGGCCAAGTATATTGATGATAACTTGAAAGAGACTCTTACAATCATGGATGGTGTTGCAACAACTTCTCCAAATTCTCCTCGTCCAACCCCTTGCTTGAAATATCCATGATCAGAATGACAATACTTTTGCTGATTATTTTCCTCCTTGTTAACCATGAGAATGCCTCCATTTATAGGCTTTGAGAGGCTCAACCACCTCGGTTATATTTGGGATTAGTTGAGGATATGAATCCATTAGTTGTGGCATCTCCCTTAGATGATGCCTAAGGGTTATATTTGAGCCAAACTAACTCGAATCATCTCTAGTTGTCCTTATATAAAAGGGGGATTTCTTCCCATGATTTTCTCAACCAATCGATGCTCCTCCACAACGGGAAACAAAACACTACAACTCTCCCTGCTAGATAGACAGAGAGTGGTAGCACTCCTTGCATATGAGTAGGGGAGCATTGATATTCCAAAAATTTGTCAAGATGACCAATTCTCATAGAAAAACACTTTGTTTCATCTGTTAAATGGCTCGGCTTGTTCTTTCAACATGTTCTAGAGGTTGTATCAAGTGTTTCCATGGTGTCATTCGCAATGCAATGCATGTGGAACGAAAATGCGACATTTACGACACTTGTGACAAAAGTGTGACACTTGCGACAATGAGAATGTGACATTATTGAAGTGAGGAATTTTGACATGTAACAAATTTCCCCCCAAAGTGTGAAGTTAGAAAATGAAAGCTGATGACTAAAACACTTTGTAGATTTTTTGAAGCAAGGGTATGGAGCCGGAGAACCTGGTAGAAGCTGCAAACAATCATCAAACAAATATTATCATGTGTTTCAATCCCAAGGTAGGCATACCTATGCTTGGGTAATAAATGAATCAAGGTATGGACGCCAATATATACAATGTGGATCCATGATGGTACTGACTAAGGGTATGGCCACCAGTGATACAATGTGGATCCATACCTCTATGACATGGATAGATCGTAGCTATGAAAAATACACAATGGAGCTATGAGATGATAAGACATAGCCATAGACAAATACAACGTGGATCTATGTGACAACACAAGTATATCAATATCTTCAAATGATCTCCTTCACAACCTGGGTGAAGCAGATGACAGAGTGAACACCCAACCCATGGTCTTTGTCCCAAGTCCGATGTGATATGAATCTAGCCATGTGAATAAATGAGTTGATGTCGAACATGGTATAAACCACTTGATTACCGATCATTGATTTATATCGTTAACATGTGCGAGGGAAATCACCAATGATGTCAATGATTCCCAAGGTATCCTAGTACATTCCAGTGAATGTGAATAAATGATATGAAGTTGAACATTCATGGAACCATCCAATTAGAGGCCAATGATGTAAAACCACTATTGGAAGTGAGGAGACTTGCCATTGAGGCATGTAGGTCCCAAGGTACTAACTAGTTTCTAAGTTTGATTCCCAGATGATGTGTTGAAGTTGACATGAAAAGACTCATAGAAGGAGGGCCTTGATGTATCCCCCATCATCAACATGAAAATGACACAAAAATGGATGAGATATAGTGAACGAATGATAGTCTGACATGGGTATGGAAACTGATAATTTTGCGGATGGTTGACTCTCGAGGCAGATACTTCCCTTGAACACTAAGGCATGACATGAGACTTGGTAGCATAAACACAGAGTGGACCAAAACATAATGCAGCAGGTGCCGTGACATTATTCAAATGAATCAAAGGAGTGGAAAGACTCATAGGATTGGTTAAGTGCATAGGTTTAGCGGATTATCCAAGTGATCAGGGAGAAGGTTAAAAACAAGTTCATGTTCAAGACTGACTGCAAGAGTTGTTTACAAAAATTCTCAAGAAACTTGACCCACTTCCTTCAATTTTTCCCCCATCCAAATAGATGAGTACCTCTTTTTATTTTAACGAGCTCGAGGAGGATAACACATGCTTGATATAACTCACCTTCGGTAAGTCCCTCTTCCTTTATTTAACGAACTGGAAGAAGTAAGGGTTTGGTCCCATATGGTCCCTTCAATGTGTAATTTTAGCGAGTCTAGAGAAGGAAAAATTGGTGGTTTTTCATGTTTAGAGAGTCTGAAAAGAACTTAAAGGTGACTCCAGGGTTGTTCTTTTTCATAACTTTAGTCCCCGTGGTCCAAAAAAGAGATAAATTTTTACTCGGAATATGCGCTTTTGAGACCTTTTAACGAGCGTGAAAGGAAGCAATATCACTCGACGATTTTTTCATATTTAGAGAGTCTGAAAAGAGTTTAAATATGAATCCAGGGGTTTCTTTTTTGTGTAACCTTTATGAGTCTGAAAAAGTGATAAGAGTCTACTCGGTTACATTCTCATGTTTTTTTGAGCACGATAAAGAACAAAGATTATTCTCATCAGTGTTACAAGGTTACCAAAAGACGCTGCTTGAAATCCTGTAAAAAAAAATTATTTTGGGCATAAAGCATTAGTAACTTCTCGAAAAAATGAATAAAAAACCAAAAAATAACTTTATAATAAGGAGAAAATATCAAAATGAACCTATCAAATATTGAAATAGGTCAAAATTTTCATTTTACCATTTTATTTTTACCATTCTTCTCTGGATTTTGGATTTTCCATCTCTTTGAAGCATTTTTTTCGAGTGATGACTACGAGAGCTGTGAGCAATCATTTCCAGATCCGTCCAGACCATGTTAGTCATCTATTCCTCCTCATCCTTTTTCATGGTTTTTTACTGTATTTTGGATTTTGTTTTGAGTGTTCTAGGCTCCTTATGAATCCCTAGAGCATCGAACCAGATCGACACTCCCTCAAGGAACTGAGGGGGGCGCCAACCAAGATTTCAGTGAGCTGGTGCATATGCTTAGGGTGTGCTAGCACTCTATAGGAGGTTTTGAGGGAGAGCTAGGTGTAAAACTCAAAATTCTTTTGACTTTTGGGCTAAATAGAGGCAGTTTTTTTTCATGAAAGTTTGAATAATGATGTTTTAATGTCGTATTTGCATATTTTATCTATTTCTTAGACATGATAGAGTGGAAAGAGAGTGAACATGAGTTTGATGATATTACCACTCTCCAAGAACCTCAAGTGAGAGCGGCTTTACGAAATTGTGTTTTGCTCAAATACTTCAAGATCCAAAATATGAGAAAGGAGGTACTACTACTTGAGTATTTGATTGGTCTATGGGACGACGTTGAGAAAGCGTTTCACATCGAACCACACATGCTTGAAATAAAACTAGATGATGTGTATTTCTTGATGGGGCTCTTGCGGAGAGGGGCACCCATTCTCTTGTCCAAACATCAAGAAAATCCTCAACCAATTGAGGCATACGTTGTCGAGCATTGCATACCAGGGTCGCAGTTGGTGGGTGGTCGAATTGTGATAGTGATCTAAGATATTTAGCACTTTGATCCATTATGTTTTCCAAAACCAATTTGGCGGGGAGTACCCATGCTCACTTGGATTATAAATCACAAATATCTTATGCCTTACAGTGTTTGGAACCCATATTGTTCAACTGCAGTGCAGGGTTCTTTAGAAATGTTGAGGAACAAATATCCAAATGCAGAATCAACAGACAAAATAAGTTTGGGTATGGTTCTTTTTCAATTTCATTTTTTTTAGAGAGGGTTCCTCAGATGCAACCACATATTTCCTTGATAGCACATCCTATGACCAAGCCTCGTATGGAGAGGTGGACCATCCTATCCCCTAGGTTGGGGAATGTGCCTTCAGTATTCAGATTCACTGCTTACTTCTTCTCATTGTGGAGGATACAATTAGTGGTTATTGAGGAATCCCCCTATGCTGGGGTAGATTTCTGAGGTAGCGTAGACTTGGTACTTCCCGAGGGAATCCAATGGGATGCGTCATGTATGAAACATAACCTTGAAACATGCATTTTGTTTTATTTTTTTTTATTTTATGTTGTTTTTTATTTGTATAATGATGAATCTAAAATGGTTTTTTTCATCATGTAGATAGAGGTGCATTCTGTCTGGTGGAGATGCTGACATTGGGGCATTGTGGAGACACACATGCAGTAGCTGAGCATGAAGTTGCAGTGGGAGGGATTTGATAAGTAGAGAGGAACCTCCGAGGTTTGACGATGGGAGTCCCAACCCTTAGGAGGCAAGATGTTCCTCTACACTTGCAATGACATACAATTGGAGTTCCTAAAAGTCTCAACCATTTGCTTCTTCGGGTGAAACAAACCATAGTGTGCTATGTAGAACACAACGTGATACATGAGGATGATTAGGGTCCTCAGTTTATTTTTGTAGTCCTTATGACGATATTATGGGCATGAAGGCCCAAGCTTTTTGCCCCGTTATGTACATTTTGATGATGTATTTTGAAAAAAACGTTTTCTATGACACACACACACACACACACACACACACACACACACACATATACGAGTTTTGCAGTGCCTATCAATGTTTCATTTTTATCTTATGTGATGTTTTTGTGTACCTATGATTTATGTTTTTCAAAAATGTTTTATCCATGCGCAAGATACCATTCCAACATGTAATTAGCTAATGAATATGAAGTTGTATTGAGTTCCCTCGGTATGTGTCTGTATTGGAGAAATTCAAACAATCTTTTGAGACATCGAACCCTTAGGTGGAGACGTAGTAAAATTGAGTTGCGAACGATGTACTCACGATTAAGTTGAAAGAGCACGAGTTGAGAGTTTAGGTTGATAACCAATCAAGTTATACCTAGAGAGGAGGATTTGGTTAAGAGTCTGATGATGGCATGATATTCTGCCATGTTATTGGTCACAGATCTGAGGCAAATTCCTCTTGAACTCACCAACTCACTAGAGTGGTAGATGACCCAGGTTGCAGAAGCAAGTTCTGGGTGTATCGACTAATACCATCCAAAAACCTGAAAAATATGGGAAAGGGAGATGTCATCTGAACGTGTAATCACAAAGAAAAGTATAAGCAACTGAGACAAAACTCGTGCACCCAAAAGAAAAGACACACCAAGTCAAGAGTATATAATATAATAATGTACAAAGAACACATGTGAGATATTATATCCATATTAATTCTTGAGGTAAATCCCATTTTGGGGCTCACTGAGAGATATTCCATCGTACTTGACTAACTTGTAGGCACCTCTGTGTAGCACATGTTTTATGATATAAGGTACGTTCCACATGGGTTCTAAATTTCATGCCCCCAGATTAACCTGATCTTGATCATAAACTAGGACCAAATCTCCTTCTGCAAAAGCACAAGGGAGAACATATTTGTCGTATTGATTTTTCATTCATTTTTTATATGTCTTGTTGATGAGAGAAACATCACGACGGGTTTCATCCAACTTGGTTAAATACATGAATCGTTCCTCTTCAGCAGAAGTGTGAGGTAGGAGTTCTACGGTAATTTTCAACAAAGGGATATCGTGTTCGATTGGTAAGACTGCTTCTATACCCTATACCAAATGGAATGGTGTGAATCCAGTTGCAGTTTTCACTGAAGTGCAATAGGCCCAGAGTGTGGAGAAAAGTTGCAAGTTCCAAGAGGTTTTGTTTGTTCCCAGCATGCGTTGGAGTATGGTTTTCAGAACTTTATTGATGGCTTCAACTTGTCCATTCTCCTGAGGATAGTAGGGGGATGAGTTTTCATGGAGAAAACCCAACTTGACATGAAATTTACATATCATTTGGTTCTGGAAGTGTGAGCCACGATCGGTTATAGTATATTTTGGGATACCGAATCGAGTTATGATGTGGTTAAATACAAAAAGTGATGCAGTATAGCCATCGTTAAGGAATGTAGGCATAGCCTCAGCCCATTTAGTGAAGTAATCATTGGGAACAATGATATCACTATGCCATCTGGTTGAGGTAGGCTTACATTGCATAAAATCGATGCCCCATTTTGCAAAGGGACTGAGGGAGACAATGGGATGTAGCGGAGCAGGGTGGGTATATGATTTCTTATGAAAGATTTGACAGGGTGGGAATTTTTTTACGACCTTGATGCAATCTTTGAATATAGAAGGCCAAAAATAACCGACACGTAAGATTTTCTGGGTTGTAGCCATCCCGGAAATATGACCACCAAAAGCTCCAAGGTGACAGTCATTTAATACTTGTTCAACCTCATCATGGGTTAAACAACGTCATAGGATAATATCAATGCCACAGAGGTACAAGGTGTCATCAATGATGAGGTATAATTTGGAATGGTGTCAGATATGATGACGTTCGTCACCTGAGATGTTTGGTTGAAAATGTTGGGTTTGGAGATAGAGAAGAATATATTCATACCAAGGATCAGACGTACTAATTAGGAACATGGATTCGCCAGGAAGAGAATCATTGGGCTCAGTATAAGGAAGATCGCATATCAATTCCACAAAGACCAACAATTTTTTAGCTTTCAATTTGGCAAACTCGAGATCGAATTCTTGGAGAATAATGATCCATTTGGAATATTTTCCCCCAAGGACTTGACGAGTCAAGATATGGTACATGGGGTTCAATTCAGTGATGATCATGGTAGTGCGTAACATGATTTAATGGCGAAATCTATGGATGGAAATAACTACATCAAGAGCCAAATTTTCGACATGCTAATATCGGAGCTCAGGACTGGATAAACTCTTACTTAGATGGTAGATCACATGTTCATCGTCTTCATTATATTATTGTACTAACACCATAGAAATAGTGGAAGTAGAGGCATCCAAATAAAGGATATAGTCTTTTGCATAATTTGGTGGGTGCAAAAGAGGTGTGTTTGTTAAAGCATGCTTAAGGGCATAGAATGAGCATTGAGCAGTGTCATCCCAGATGAAAGGGGTATCTTTGTGCAAATATCTCATAAATACTTTAGTGAGTTCAGCGTAATTACAAATGAAACGAAGACGAAATTTTTCCTTCCCTTGCAAACTTTGCAGTTGGGTCAAATTTTTGGGAGGGGTTAAAGCGAGAATAGCTTTAACTTTTAAGGGATCCACCCTAATCCCGTATTTGGAGATGACGAATACAAGGAGTCGACCTGATTTGAAAATGAATATGCATTTGTGAGGGTTCAAACATATATGGTAAAACCGACATCGAATAAAACTAGCTTGTAGGTGACCAATGTTGTCTCGTCGATGAGACAAGTGAGCGGGTAAGTCATCGAGGTAGGGTTCCACAATATGTTTGATGTCATGGAATGCGTACGACATGGCCCACTAGAAAGTAGCTTCAATGTTTTTAAGACCAAAAGGTAGTTTATGATAAGAGAACGTCCCCCAAGGGAATATGAAGGTTTTTTTATGTTGATCAACCCATAGAATGCCAATCTGGTTGTATTCAGAAAAACCATCCATGAACGAAAAAATGACACTGCCAGCGCAATTATTGATAATTTGGTCAACGAAAGGTGTAGGGTAATTTTATTTGGGAAAATCCTTATTAAGATCCCTATAATCGATGCCAACACAATAGTCCCTTGTTTCTTAGCGACCAAAATGATATTAGAAACCCATTCGGTCAAGGGGACAAGATAAATAAAACTAGACTTCAACAATTTTCCAACTTCTGCCTTTATGGTCGTGGTTTTCTTAGGATGAATCGGGCAAAGTTTTTGTCTTACAGGTTTAAAGCTTCGGTAAGTTTTTATATCATGCACAATGATTGATGGATCAATCCCTAACATTTATTCATAACTCCAAGTGAAGATGTCGTAGAATTATTTGAAAAAAGCGGTATAACTTGCCATTTCTTCAGGTGAACAATTTGCACCTAGATGATTTTTTTCCACAATACCTTCTTTGATTGATATGTTGATAGTAATCGTAGAAGAGATGTTTCCCAAATTACCCTTGGATATGGTATCCTGAGTGAGTATTGGAGATTGGGGACAATCAACAATATTGCTTGGAAAGATAGAATGCATATCTTTCTCAATTTCATCCAAAATAGGAAGAAAGGATGAACGATGGTGGTTATCATCCCAAGGTGCCTCTTCGATACTAAGCATTTCCATAATGGATTCATCCGATGGAAAAATATGGAGGATGCAATAGAAATTAGAGGATAGTGAATCCA
The DNA here is from genome assembly GCA_010110895.2 of Picea sitchensis. NCBI lineage: Eukaryota > Viridiplantae > Streptophyta > Pinopsida > Pinales > Pinaceae > Picea > Picea sitchensis. Next base: position 24,474 of record SNQJ01S0094552.1, on the reverse strand, counting down.
ACCAATATCGCAACGAGTAAGAGGTAGACACCAGTATATGTTGGTCATCTTGTGAGGGAGAAGCGGAATGGATGGTGTCGTAGGCATCCTCTACAGAACTAAGTGGCATAGTTTCACCTAGTGTGTCAAGATCTAAAGGACTAGGCACGATCCAGGGATCAGATGATTCATAGGATTGATATGCCATAGTCGATATCATATTGATCGTGGAAATATGTTGCGAAATGGGAGGAAGTGGTGTAGGAAAGGTACCCATAAGCGAGGAGTCTTTTAAAATACCTACTCCTACACTTTCATAAGTGATCTTGGAATATCTCAAAAAAGGAATGTTGTTGGTTGCGGGAGTGTGAGCATTGGGGGTACAGTAATATAATTGATTGATGGTCACAATTTTACCTTGATGGGGGGACTGTTCACATAAAAAAACCAATGAAGTGACGATGGTCATGGAATAAAGCCAACTTCTTCCTAACAATAAGTTGTAATCGAGGGGAGAATTGACTACCTAAACATATACTGAGACAATATTGCCTCCCAATTGAACAACTAAGGACTGTAAAAGTCCATGAGGATGGAATCCTCTCCCATTGAATGCTCGTAACATAGTAGGGGATTGATTAAGACCAGGTGATTTCAACCCTTTCCAACAAGCTAATGACATGACACATGTGGAGGCTCCCTCATCCAAAATCGTGTGATGAATATGTTGATTGTGGAAAACAACATCGATCTGGAAAGAAAACCGGTGAGAGAGTCACAACTTGAAATTATCGAGGTTAAACATGATATTATTAGATGACTTAGGATCTATCGCTTTGATGGCGGCCAAGAGAGTCCTACGTTGACTAGGGAAATGTTGTAGAACTTCGAGAGCTGACATAGCACATGGTGCTTGGGCCAAATATTCAATGATATTCTAGTTTTGAGCAGCACATGAACTAGGATTAAAAGTTGACTTTCAAATTGTTCTCTTGGGAGGAAGTAAGATAGAGTCGAAAGTAGGTTTCTCAATATGGAGTGGCCCAGATGGAAGAGTAATGGTGGTGGATGCTGGATCTGATGTAGTACCGTTAGCTACCTTTTTTTTATTAGGTTTAGCTGGAGTGTCATATGTCATACTACAAATGGTTAAATCTATCCCATTAAACATGTAAATATGTGCACTCAATGAAGCTTCCTCACTAGGAGGATGATTTGGATTGCCAATTGTCAGAGGTGTAGGGGATTGCACAACCAGGGACAACTACTGTGGAAAAGGTTGTGTTAAAACAATGGGTTGGGAATTTCCTTTAAAAGTTTTTGCAACTTCACTGCTATGAGGAAAATCTCATGTGTAGTGATCGTCACCACAAATGAGACATGGAAATTTCATTTTTCGCTGTGGTTGTTTCTCAGTAGCAAGTGATTGAGTGTGTTTTTTTGGATTTTCATTTTGATTATTGTTCCTATTTGGTTTATTTTTCGTTTTCTTCTTCCCCCCTGACTATTGTGGAGAAGCAGATTGAACTGCATTCACCTCAGATATGTGATTCGGGGCGGAGGTGGAGGAGAGTGAATTCAAACCGGTAGTGGGTGCAGTAACTAGGTGATTAACTGGGTCGGTCGACTGTGAGTTGGATTGGGTTTTGACGAAACCGATAACTCCATCCACATGAGTTGTGGAGGATGGTTTTGATGGATCGGTTGACGTATGAGGTGCATTCAGAATCAATTCATACAAATTATCGGATTAGGAATAAACCAAGTCCAGATACTGGGCACGAGCAATGGATTCCTCTTCAGTGACGACACCACCCATAGCTATGTCACGAGCAATTGGAGGTAAAAGATATTTTGTGAACCATTCAACCAACAAATGGTCAAGAATGGTTTCTTTGATCAACCTTTGTCATTATCTCCACTCATGAATATGATCAGAGATATGTACAGAATTGGTTTGACGAAGGGAGGTCAAGAGTTATGTACCAGTTTCATAATGGATGGGCAGTTGAAAGTGCATGAGAAAATCCATGGCAAGGGAATTAAAATCTTGAAAAGTACCACGTTGGAGCTCAATGTACCATTTGGCTGTGAAACCTATAAGTGTGCGATGGAAAAGTTGTAACCAGATAGAATCATCCATAAGTGAGTTTGATGAACACCATAGATGAAATGTCATAACGTGGTTGTTAGGGTCTTTTCTAGGTTTACCGTCAAATTTTGGGATGTCAGAAGGAAATTTGGCAGGAATAACTAGCCAGAAAGGAGAATGTAATATGGGATCATTTGTCAATCTTGAGATATCTGGTAGATCGAGCATGGCTAAGAACGGTCGCTGTCGATTGGCCTAAGGATGATATTGGTGTGGCATGGGGACACCAGTAGGGCCATAAAATGGTTGACGTGGATAGTTGTAGCCAGTAGGACCTCCCATGTACTGTTGTTGTTGACCAACATAGGTAGGATTCATCTGTTGAGAAACGTTCACAAAAGGAGAAGAGAAACCCATTTGGCCCTGAGGAGGATAACCAGTGTAACACATGGGAGGATAGTTCGTTTGATTAGTCTAAGGCGGATAAACAATTTTCCCATGAGGAGGGTAAATAGTTTGTCCTTGAGGAGGGTGAGGATGTGGCCCTTGGGGAGGATAATATTGTTGTCCTCGAGGACCCCAAGTGGGATTCAGGACCCCCAGAAAAGGTTGTCCAGAATGTAATCTAGAAGGATTAGGATTCGATATTCCTCCTTGTGGGTTTATGTAAGATGGTCCTCCCTGATATGGTTGATGAAAAATACCTCCTTTGGGTGGTCCCCGAGATTGTGAAGGGTTTCTAGAGAAATAAGTTTGTCCCCCTACCATTGATTGGGTAACAACTCGGGTTTGACCAACAAAAGGGGGTTTCCCCCTAGTAGGCATGGTTATGTGTAAGGATGGTTTCCCCTCGGGAGGGATGTTTCTGCTAGATGATGGTTTCCCCATAGTCAAGATTTGTCCCACAGTCAAGTGTATATGTGTGGCAGGGTTTTGCATTCCATTATGTACAAGTGTCTCGATAGGATTCTATGGAATATAATGAGTTGTGGTTTGAAGAGGTATAGTAAGAGTAATGGTCAAGGTATTTTTCACATCATTGGGAAACACGACTCTGGTGTTACTTTGAACTTGTATTGATGTGGTAGACGTATTGACTACTTCTTCATTGGGACAGTCGATAGTCTGACATGATGAACTTGCCTCAACACTAGCAGAGGTAAGAGGGTCAAAAGATGGTCGACTAAAATTGAATTTTTCGTAAAGGTCACGTCCCGATGGAGTTCTCCATATCGAACGAACAAGCGTTTGTTGCAGATTTACCATGTCAACAGAACGGAAAAGGGTCGTGTACTCGTCATTAAAATTTGGTTGTGTGGATTCCATATTTGATTCAGTAGATGGCCTTGACGGCAGGCGAGGGTAATCTTCTGCTATAACGTTACCGGAAGAGTCCAAACGAAGAAGGAGTGGCTCAATGGGAACTTGCAAATTTTGGTTAATAGGAAGGGTTCCTTCCTCAACTGTAACCAGAGCTCTCTCGGGATTTTCTAACAAAGGATTAGGAGCACTCACAACATCTGAATGGTTCTCAACCTCTTTGTGATAAATGTCTTTGGGTAAGTTAGGAGGTAAGGGTTCGTAGCCTTCTGGAGGAAACCCTTGCATCCTGTGTGATCTATGAAGACCTTTATTGTCTACAGTCTCAATTTTGAAAGACAATCAAGTAAATAAACATCACTCACTAAAAATCTAGAAAACCAACAAGAAAACAATGCCTTCTCTTAGTGAATGTCCTAGTTGGTGATGAAATCCAACATCACATGATCAAAGTGAGAAAGGGGATAGGATATGAGTGGGTGGATCAGTTATGTTGGCGACCTGCATAATGGACTTACACCTTGGTGCAAGCTTCCTCATGGTTTGACTAGTGGTTACCTTCCAAGGAGCCCGAGTGATTTTTATCAATGTCTATTCCAGGTACAACGAAGACTTCCCTTCACCGTCACCTCATGTAAGGACCCTAAATATTGTGGCTACTAAGGACACCAACTCGCAGTCAGCCTCTGGGAGGGTACATTCGATAGTCTAGTCCAAACGTATGGGTAGGATATCAAGTCTGAAATCCTTCAAGAGAACTGAGGACAAGTGGACTGGTAAAACTCCATAGGACCCCAAACGGATTCAGAATTCACGAAGCTCTGAGACCAAATGAAGACAACTGAAACTCAAGAAGAACCCCCAATATACGATCTGACTACTACGAATGGTTAAGTCTCAGAGGGATAATCTTTGTTTCTCTCCCAAATGTGACCTCGTGCGTAACCGCTGTGTGAGAGGGGGGTCCCAACTATGCTTATACAAAAAATTTATTTATTCTCCCTATCACAAGATTCTGAGTTTGTCTTGAATTCTTTGGAGAGTTATTCTCATAGCCTATTCCAAAGCGCTAGTCCTAGTTTATTTTTGGTGTAAAGATATTAAAAATAAAAAGTTTCTAGATTGATTTTAATTAGCGTTGATTTTAGTGGTTGTTCTTTACACAAAGGTGAATGAGAGTTAAATTAATGATGTTGTGAATTGAATCCAAAAGAAGTAAAAGAATGATATGAAAACATTTCTTTCGATGAACTTCTATCTATGTGATCCGTAGGATCTTTTAAATGACTATGGTTGAGTTTTAATTTTGCATGTGTTAATTAACCATTTGAGAAACTTAGTGAAAGAATGAAGAAAGAAGAGGAATTATAACAGCCATATACACATATGCAGATCTGAAATGAATAATAGACAACAAACCATAAACACACAGATTGATAATGGAGTTCGACACAACTTTTGCCTACGTCTCTGGGCCTTTTCTCTGTGGGGGAGGCTTCTTTATTTATGTTCAAATGCTCAAAAGTACATCTCTGCAATGCCAAATGGCTACAATACTGATCTAGTCTTGTTCTCCCAGATCTCTAGAACCCTACAAATAAAACGACACGCAAAACGGACGTCCAGAGCTCCTAGAAATGATCTGACAGCATCTCCTCCTCAAAAGCTTCTCTGCATCAAACTGACTTTGGCTTGGCTTTTCTCCAGCATAACTCTGCTCCGACTGACTGCCCATGGCCTCAAACAGGCCTAGTTTATATAGCCTTGAATTTGGTTTCTCAGCTCCAACTTCCTCCAAGAATTTGGCCTCTAAAAATGCCCAATATCCCCCAAAAATGGAGAGAATCAGCTAATAATAGGCATAATATTAATAAAAGAAACCAAAACATAGCAACAAAACCCACTTTATAAAAAAATTTGGGCGCTAGCCCCCTCCATTGGCGCGCGCACCCCCTTAACTCGGTCATATGAGCTATTTTGGGCTGAGCGCGAGCCCATAGGCTACGCGCTAGCCCCGGTCTCGCGCAAACTCTTGGTTTTTATGGCAAATGCATAGGACCCAGGCCAATCGTTTAACACCCCGCGCCTTTGTAGCTGTAACCCCCCGGTTTTTGTGGCAACGGCACAGAACCATGGATAAAATCCATAACTCCCGTTATATGCTTGGTAACGGTTACATTGCGTGTGCGTTGAACTGAGGGCTGGGGCTAAGCCCCGGCCCTTTTTCCGCCGGTTCAAACCTTTGTTCTAACTCAAATAATATATCGGCCGCTTGATTAACAAGTTCCATTGGCTTCCCGGGTGGCTAGCCCACTCTGCTAGTCCATTCGCCTACCGGGAGGTCGCGGGTTCGACCCTCGTGCATGCTAAAACAATTTTTACACAAAACCACCAACCAATGATGGGGTGCCACGTGGCACCTTTACCAACCAACCAAAACATGACACTTGTCATTTGCTGATTGGCCCACGTGCCTGCCACATCAACTGCCGCATCATCTGCCGTACTGCCACGTCGATGGCCATACTTCCACGTCGATGGACGTACTGCCACCTGTCATCCCGTGTGTCTGCCCCGTCAGCCTGCCACGTCACCTGATGCGTCACCTGTGCCACGTGTCACCCTTCTAGTGGTGACACGTGTCACCTCGGGATACGTCCAATCATACGCCAAATCGACCAAATTTGCATGCCACGTGTCACTCCTTGGAGTCAACATGTGTTGCTGTATGGACCTGCCATGTGTCGCTATACGGACCTGCCACGTTAGCGTCCGTACAGACTGTACGGACTGCACAGTCATCAATTTTTTTTGCTTGTTTTCCCTTTCGGACAGAACGCGATATCTTCTCCATACGGAGCCCATTTTACAAAGTAAATATACCACTGGAATCAGGAAGACGAGACAGATGCAATGACACAAGTTTCATCGCATTTCGAGCACTTTCATTTTTGAGCATTTTTCAAGCCCTATCAGGCTTCTGGATCCGATTCTGGATCACACCTCCCCACAAAAAGACCTTTTTTCCCCAAAAGGTTACTGACCAGTCAACAAGCTTGGGATAGGCCACCCAACTTGCTCTCTGTCTCTGAACTCTGTCATGTGCACCTATCTCATCAAGATCAACTGTAACACAATCATGACAACTGACAGTACATTATTAGCCATTTGAACTATGTTACATCTTACTGAAACCACTATGATCCATGTAGAAAACATTGCTAATGACAGCATCAAAAAGACGACTGCAAATGAATTGATATACTTTAGATATCTGCATGACATGAGCTTATCTTGAAGCAACTTATGATTGATTTTCCATTCAACAACCATGTCTTGTTCTTGCTTAAGATCTATTACTTCATTTGAAACAATTATTGGTTTATTGCATACTTGCATTGCCTTCATTAATTGTTCCATTGTTTTACTTGCTTTAACACGATGAGCACAAACCACAAAATCATGACCTTCTTTAGTGAATTGATATTGATTCTTTGTTTTGTATAAGATTGCCTTACGATCATATAAATATGGGCTACCTAAGACCATTCCACATTCTTTTAACGACAC
>SNQJ01S0094551.1:0-32006 GCA_010110895.2 Picea sitchensis | reverse complement strand
AGACAAGATCTTCATGCTAGCCAACAGTGTCGCCTGTCATATGACATCAAGCCCTTCAAGGATGAAGTACTGTGTGATGTTTCCCTACTAGAAGTTTGTGATGTTCTCTTAGGCTAGAAATATATGTGGAGGAGTCTTGCTATTTATGAGTCTCAACCCCGTATTGTCATTTTTACTTTGGGTGGTCAACCCTATAGGATACCAGAGGTAGTTTCGACTACTGTACCAAAAACACAGTGTCGCAAAGTAATCTCTCATACCGCAAAGTTTAGCCTCTTCACAACCTGGTCAGAAGAGAAGGAAACTGCAACCACTGCAACCTCAACACAAGACCCTTCTATCTAGTCGAAGCAAATCAACAAGATTGTAGGATAGCACCAAGATATTCCTACTACACCTATGAGGGTGCCTCCACACTGTCGAGTCGAACCAAGTTATGATAAATCCATTCATGTTCTTCATGCTGCATTTTCACCAAAATAGTCCTTCCACACTCAGGAAGATCAAGCAACCATATTTGTTAAACAAATCCAACCCCTCCAACAAGAAGTTGATAACAACCTTCAACAAGCTAAGCAGGGCAACTTCTTCAGCAAACGAAGGAGCTCACCAAGGTTCAAATTTAGCAAAAGATTCCCCGAGGACTTGACACAATGGAGACCATTGATTCCTAAGGGGGGAGGAATGATCTAGGTGGAAATCGGTGGCCACCCACCTATTCCACTGGCTCAAAACATGGGTTTTCACCTTGGCAGTTTGTCTACGGTTTTTCAGGTCCTGAACTTCCGGGGCCGTTTTGAGGCCCTAAACAACATTTTTTTGGCACGATAACTCTCAAACAATGGCCAAATGTATGGTTTAGGATGAAGGGAATATGTACTCCTTGGATAGACCTTTCAGATGAGGTATAGAATGCCCCAAACGAAGATCCGATGCAAAAGTTACACCCTTGGGAAGTTGACGTACCGACCACCCCCATCGAGGCCCGCAAACCTTTTGGTGTTTCATCTTCCGGGGTTAGGGTTTTGGATTTTATTTATGTTAAAAAGGCATCGAGAGACTCATTGTAAACATCATCATATTCTTGCAAATGAGCATAGCCATCACATACCTTCTCAAAGATAAGATGCCACCATTCTAGAGAGTCATTCACTCTGTAATTTTACAGTTTATGTACATTCTCTCATTAATAAAAATTGTGCATTACTGTATCTTTGTGTTTATTGCAATATTTTATTGTATCTGGAAATATCTTTGTATATTTCATTGTTATATCTCTGTCTTCATTTCATTCTCAAAATAATTCGGATCACTCGTATCAAGAATAATGGCGATGAGGAGGAGGGGATAAATACAAACCTTCCATACATTAAAGGTACCACTGAGAAAATTGCAAAAATTATAAGAAAGGGTAATGTTAATGTTTCATTCTCCCCTCCAAGCACACTAAAGAAAATGTTAGATCATTGAAAGGATGACGTAAACCTGAGACTACAAAAGAGAGTATATTTTATCGCCTGCTCGTGTGGTAAGCAATATATCGTTGAAACTAGAAGATCATTTCAAGTAAGGCTGAATGAACATTGCAATGAAATTAGACATAATTGAACAAAAATATTAGATTTATCTGAACATTTGCAAGACATAGGGCACAACATATGCATTGAGGATACCAAAATCATTGCTAAGCTAGAACATTATGGAAAAAGGAAAATATAGGAGGCCATACAAATTGAACTAAATCGAAATAATCTAAATAGAGATGAAGGTTTAAAGATTAGTGAAGCCTGGAAGCCCATCTTGCATAATATCAATATTAATAATAATAATAATAATCCAAACAATTAGCTTAAGGTCGACTACAAAAGGTTGATCTTCTTTGAAAATTGGATTACTATTTATTATCTAAAGTTGATTTGCTAACCGGTGAACTTAACAAACTCATGAGGATGATCCCAACTTTGGGATTGAAACGCCGAGTTTCATTTAAACATAACACAATTCTTCCTTTTTATGTCTAATCTACTACTGTGTAAGCATGAATAACCTAATAGTCATTTATGCTTAGTTTTTAGTAAATTTTTAAATAATAAAACACACTTTATGTAATAATGATTAATTTGATGTTTGTAGCATTGTCTTGAGACATATTTTCTTTTCTCTTCATTGCATCGAGAGTAGCAAGGTGTTCTATAGTCTAGTATGGGGGAGATGTTGTCACATAATGTTATGTTACATTACATGACAACAAAAAAATTAAATAAAAAATAAATAACTATGTGTATTCATATGTACATGACAACATCTAAAACATTAAACGAGCGTAGATCCATCTTAAACATGGATCTATCAAGCACAGAGAAGGATCAAAATTTTTAAGGTGTAATTTTTTTTTTTATCATTTAATCTAAATGAATTAATATTTGACATGGAATGAAATGATAAAAAAAAAATTACACCTCAAGAAATTTGATCCCTCTCAATGCTTGTGTAATATTTTCTTATGCCTTTGTTCAAGTGTAAAATACACATATGGGAGGAGAATCACATCATCACTTATTTTATTTTATTTTATCTCATATTTTAGGTCAACATTGAAGACAAAGGAGTATGTAGCAATTTCATATTTTTGACCCCCTTCCCTAATAATCTAATCTCCATTATCGATAAGAATATGTAATTAATGAAGTTATTTCTCCTTATTTGTACATTCTACTTTATACTTTTGCACATCTCAAATTTTCTCCTTCTCTTAAAGTTTTATGTGAACAATAATTATTTTTTGTACAATGAATTGAATGCAATAGTTTTTATTTATGTGAAACTAATTGTTTGAGAAGCTTACTCTTCCACAACTCATGATCTGAATAACAATATTTTTTGACAAGTTGTCTCTTCCCAATCTTTTCATGGGGAACTTGTCTCATCTTGGAAAGCTGCCTTCCTAGAAATATGATATCTTATTCAAACATGTATCAAAATAAAATGAGTGCGAGGATTGTTTAATATCCTGTTTTTGACCCTTGAATTATAATGTGATAAATCATGTACTATTTAAATGATATGTTTTATAAGATGAGAGTTAAGCCATGTGGACTGAAATATGATGATCCCATGTTGTAAATAAGTGAAATACATTGCAAATATTTCTAGTGTGGAGCTTAAGACCAAGCCCCCACTAGTGAATGTATAAGATTCTAAGTGATTGGATAGGTTTACAATGTGGTGGGTATTGTTGACGGTTTTGAATGGCATGTTAATAAGCTAAGGGTGAATTCCTAATGGAAGGTCCCGATTAGACCTACTCTTGTTTGGGGTAGTGTTTCAGACCAGTATGTGGGTCTGGTTGCCACTGAAAGTTAATAAGGTTGGAAAAAACAATTGAATTTCCTTCCACGAATTTTTCTTAAGAACTGGTTAAATTATCTAAGAATGTAAATGAAATAAACTATTCTAATCTATTTCTATCCTATTCTAATCTATCTTGATCAAGAGCGAAACTGATCAAATGAATACAATTAAAGATAATATTATTGACATTAGAAATAGTCCATGTCAACCAACAAAATATTAAAATAATGACATTGTAGATTTAATCACAAATAGTTGCAGATGAAACCTGTAACATCATCATTGTATTCATTAGAAATCATAACAACATAAGTATTCCAAACACTTAGGCATAGAAATATTTCATGTGACAAGCAATCAAGAAGACTTAAATAACAAGCATATGTGTAGAATAGTCCCACATGCATTTGGCAACGACCATGATCTCAAAGTGCCTTTTTCTCTTTATGTATCCCAAAATAATAATATCATAAGTGTAAACAATGGGCAAAAGTCCCTCTCCTTGGTATATTTATATCTTTTATAAAATAAGAGAGACCCTTTACTTCCCTTAACTGTTATCATTTCAGATGACAATTACACCTCATCATTTCACATGCCTCCATTAGGTATACAATCTGATTTTTAGAGAAAAGGGAACTTTTTGAATAATAGAGAATTTACAATGTTTTATTGGATTCTATGTTTTCTCTGTAAGCCTTCCATAACTCAAAGTTGTTCAAAACTGTGTCTACTCTGGCACCTTCTCCATTTGTAATTCACCATCATAGATTTTGGTCGCTATTTCTAGCTTTATGTCTTGTTGAATTGTACTTAGGTAATCCCTTGTCGATGTAATCAAACTTAATGGATTCATTAAATATCTATCAAGGATTTCTTTATTTACTTCATTAATTTTGTCAATAACATCTTTGTTGCGATCTATTTGTATTTCTGCTTCTGCAATCCTCATAGCACTTGGGGCTGCTTCATCTAAATTCTGCATGACTTGCATTCCATATTCTTTCAATAAATCCTCAGAAGAATTCCATAACTTCTTGAATGCCTTGGTAGCTAACTTTTGGGTTTCTTCAATGTCTTCTAATTTTTTTTCCAAGAGTTAAATAACACCTAATCTTTCAACTTTTTCTTTTCATTGTATTTTGGCAATGTACTTGGTGGTTCTAGGTATACACTTTGTCGATTTATCATTTTGTCAAATGCCTCTTGAGCCTTCTTGTACTTGTATTTTATTTCATTTATTTGATCATTCAACCTAATTTGATCATCCTTGTATGTATGAATGCTATTTAACACATAAAAGTATTCCTTTTGTACATGTTTTAGTTCTTCATTCACATTATTGGCTTCTTCTTTCATAGTTCTTACAATAATCACTTCTTTATCATTTTCCTTTATCACATTTTCTAGTTTTTGTTTTTCCTACTCAATCCTAAGGATTTTATGTCCTTGTTGTTCTAAGAATCTGACAAGTTCCTGACATTTTGTTTCTAGATTGGCTATTTCCTGAGAATGAGATGCTTTTAATTGCTCTATTTCATGTGAGTGTTTCACCTATAGAGCTTCCAAGTTCTCTTTATGTAGCTGCTTGACTATGGTGGCTTATTTTCTAAATTTAGTATCCATACTATCTCTTTGACCTTTCAAATGCTCTTCTAATTCAATTATCCCCTCTTTATAGATGTCTAATTCCATTCTTAGCTCACATAATGATACTGAGTTGGCCCTTGCAAATGCACTTAGGGCTGAAGCATTCTCCAAAGCATTAACCTCGGGATCTAGACCTAATTTCCATACAATTATCCTATTAGAAGACTCTTTGTTGAGGGATGTCTCACCTATTTTTCTCTTACTTGATATCTTCTCAATACCTTTGGTTGAATTGTTGTAGTAATATTCCCCAACAACCACTACAACGTCTTCCAATTCCAATGATCGGGATGAAAATGAGAAGTTTCCTGGGATTTATTTAAAAAGAGTACATGGATGGATATGTATGTTCACTATGGTAGCACTTGGGCTCGTTTCATTGTTCATTATTTCATCCATCCTCCTTTTCTTCTTCCTTTCAACCTCCTCAAGGTCTTCTTCCCTTTTCTTTCTTTCTTCTTCAACTTTTCTTTTTGATTCTTCCTCTTCCTCATTCAGTTCAAATTTGCTTTGGCTTCTACCTAAGATTTTTTTAACAACTACGTTTAAAATGAATTCGAATTTTTCCATTGCCCTATAAGCTTCCCACACCTAATAATATTACGAACTTCAGGTCTAGGTAGCATTTTTCAATTAGATGATATTTTCATTTCTTGTGACACTTGCAAATTTCTCTCGATTTAGTTTTCACGAATGAAAGCGTGAAAACTCCTCCATCATTTTGAACTATCATGATATTTGCATTGATATTCTGAAAGGCACTTGCCTTTGGTTTGTTATTAAGTCACTGGAATGATTTTTTGAAATATGTCCATTCACCTATCTTTATTTTTATTGCGCAACTTGATTTTTTTTTGAGGCATTGAGCATGAGAATTTATGTTTTTAGTTTTGCCTAGTCATTAAAATTACATAGGGGCCATGGTTTATTTTTGTTTTTATGTATATGATGTGATCCTTATTATGGATTTTGGCTTGTCAATTCTATAATTATCGATTGCCACAATGTTTTAAACTTTGATTACACACTATACAACAAGCGCATGGTTAACATTTGGTTTGATTTCACATTGAACATTAATGGTTTTAAGAATAATACAATGGTAGCAGTGGTATATCGTTCATCGTTTGATTTTTGGGTTGGACAAATAATATGGTTTGAATTATAGTATGATTGATTGAATGGAGGTTGTACTTTTCCATTATTATTATGCATGGTGAATAATCCCACCACCCTCGCATGTGCATTAATGTTTCCCCTTTGATAATTCATAAATTTGTTAGCCCAAGCGACTTTTGCTCCACGTGATTTCGACCCAAACCCTTACCAAGCGCTCGCACCATGGCTCAAGTCGTAAGGGATGACGAGATGGTAGCAGGCTACGTGTTCGGCGGCACTTCGCGGTGAATATGAGGAATTTGGATGGATTCCATTCATACAAAAATTTGATGGTTTTAACCCATGCGTTACTCGACATTTCGCTTCAACCTTTGATGGCTGTCGAGAATAGGGTGCGAGGATGTTCAATTGCAAATTGGCGAGCAATTTCTTAGTTTAGCTTCCACTTTACAATTCTTGGACCATAGTTGTCCAAGAATTGCAAAGTGGAAGGCGTCCCTTGGACAGCGCTCTTCCGATTCGCGTGAGGAGTAATATCTGTGATAAAGGTTTGCCAGTAAATATGCTCAAACAGCGTTGGCATGATTTGTTGATGATAATCAAGCAGTTTATCACCTGCGAAGGTCGATACGGGTTGGTCTTCCTCTACCATATTCGTTTGTTGATGAATTTTATGGGTTATCCTTTGAATATGCCGCATTAATTCTTACGTAGTATTTACAATATGTCCAAATGATTCAAGTGTGAGAAGGCTTATAGCAGCCTTTTTCACTTCGGTCTTGTTAAAATGATTGTTGTTTATCGTTTGGGGTTACATAGAGACTTTTGGAACGATTTCGGCTCGCCAATGACTTCGGGATTCAAATAACCCTGCGGGTTGACACATTGGTGATCAAAGGCGTTAAGGCGTAACCGGTTACCCTACAATATCTTTGACCGCCTAAACTCTTACGGGCAACTATCGACCTACCACCGTGACGGGGATATACGGTATTGACCACGATGGGTGAAACCTAAAGCCAAACCTGCAAATTCCAAGGCAAAGAATGCGGATTTAATCTCACGTATGGAAAGGAACAAGCCGAGACTTCCTGTCAAACCTAACCCCATCATGGTGAGTGAACTTCGACTCGGAGGTGGAGCGATTATCGTATGATGAGTATCCCTATTAGGAAGGTCGTGTGCCAAACCCTCATGACCGATGTCGAGACCTACCACCTTGCTTGCAGAGACATTTAACTACGGGCAAAGCTGCCTTACGAAAGAGCCCGGTCGCTAAGTAAAAACCCTCTCCACCTTTACCTAAATCTGGCATGCGTGATTAGTGTGGCTCATGGTTGGAAAGATATTGTGTCGATGTTCCAATGTTACAATCCATAATTCATTCTTTGGAGGATCAAGTTGCAAGGCTTACCGGTCAAAAGGCCAAATTGACCAGCGATGAAACAGAGGACTACAGGCTCTATTTTGTTTAAAATGTGGAGTCAGCTACAGCGTTCGTGAATTCAAAATTGGCATAATTTGAGCAGCTTCAGGGGTATCATTCTATCACTTGTTTATATGATGAATTCAAATTCTTTCGAATAGCTCTGTTTACAGTTTGGATTTTCTTTGTCACATTATATGCATTATGTACGTAGTTTTGTTTTGATTGTGAAATTTGTTTTCCCAGTTTAGTTTTGATTGGATTCTTTCATCGATTTGATTGGATCTTAGTATGGGTTTGATTGGTTTCATTTAGCTTAATTTGGGATGTTAAACGCTAGTGAAGTGCATCTGGCTATAGACACAAGGCGTTTGGCATTTTAAATTTTTAAACACAATCAAGTTTTGATTCGAATTGTTTATAGTAACCGCCGTCATGATTGTAACAATGGTAGCTGTTCGATTTTATACCCGTATGATTTTAGAATCAATAAGGATACAATTAGGGTTATGTTCATGATTTTGTTTCATGGATGAATCACAGTTCTAACAATAATCCATTCGGTTATATGTTGCATTGGTTTGTCACCATGTTATCGATTCGTTTGCAATGAGTAACGTTTGAATTCAAATTGAGGAATGAAATTCTTTGTATCGATCTCGATTTGTTTCTATATTAGACTTCGGTCATTGATTGATTTGATTATTTGGTTATATTATAACTACATTTGATTATATTGGGTGCGATCATGATCTTACTTTGATGGTATTACGGATCAATCACGAAATTCGTTGAGTCGATGTTGTTGAGTATGATTTAAGTTGAACACAATCGAAACAGTCTACCTATCTTTACATTTGATTGAACGATATGAATTCTTGTTATATCATTATAGGTGTGTTGGATTAGATGTGTCGATTCCGATTCAGCTATGGGCGGTCCTTGTTAACGTTTATTCGTTTTATGGTAACTGATTGAAGCAGTATTCTTACCCTGTTTTGGCCGAATCGCTGTTGATTTTGTTTAATTTGAATGATAAAATCATTGAATCGTGAAATTGATTCATTTTTAATGTTTATTAAAAGAAAATTTGATTGAATTATTTTAAAGAGATTTGATTTGATATTTATTTGATCACCGTATGCTCTTTTAGACTAGCTATAGAATCCGAGGATTATGTAGCTAGTGCAACAGAATCAAGTGCATGTTTTCTTGTGAAATACCCTTTCTAACTTGTTATTTTTTTGATCTATTGCGGATAAATTCGAACTGGCAGTGGATTTGATGAGTAGTTGGGGATATTTCAAAGATTTTACTGCATTTAGTTTCTTAGTTTAGTTGATTTTGGGATATCGCCCAGATTATGTAAAACAGGTTGATGGCCCATCCACGGGGAGGTTACCACGTGGAGAATAAGCTACATCATTTTTTTGGCAATGAGCATCCTCATTCATGGGAGAACAAGGATAGCAGGTTTATCTACGATTGTAAAATGGGAATTTGTGTTTTGTTACGACTTTAGCTCTCATCATATCAATATTTTGTTTCATGTTGTGTATATCAATTTGTATCACGGTTAATGACTACTTTAGCTTCTTAATCATGTGCAAATGATATAATTTAATCATTGTTATCCATGTCTGGTTTCTTCTAAGTATTTAAAAACAATTTGTTTAATTCAGTTTGTGAATGGTATATTTCTCTTCTTCATAAGTTGAATTACAAAGTATAATTTTATAAGTAGGTTTACCTTATTGCAGTGATTTATAAATCATAAAATTGTTGCGATTTTTTGTAATATTGTTTGTCCTGATTAACAATTCAAAGGCGCAGCCTATCGTTCGAGCTTATGGACTAGCAGGATGCGGTTTGCGCCTACCAGAGCCGACTTGAGGGGTCATCATACTACCAGGACAAATTAGGGCTTCAGTCAATAATCATCATTGATTTTGTTAGTATATTTGTTAGTCATGTTCATTAGATATATATGTTTGATATATTAGATTGTTTAATTCCAGTAAATATATTAGATGGAACTAATTTCATAAGTTTTATTTCTTATTCATAAAAGGCATAGAATAATGTCTTTGGGCATAAAAGCATATGAGTTTACAAGTTTTGTTTAAATATGCCAATTGTGCATATTGTATATTTGTGAATGGCTTGTACTATAAGCTGACGTTTACAAGTTAATTGTTAAGAGTGGAAGTAATAGTAATTGGTAGAATAGTTAATTAATTTTGTATTTAGTTTTAGTTTATATAGTAGTTTGTTTTAATTAGATTAGTGTATTAGTTTGTTTTATTATTAGTTAGTTTAGTTTATTTTATTTGGTTTGGATTAGTTTGTTTTATTGGTTTTAGTTAGTTTAAGTTTGTTTTATTTGTTTTAAAAAGATTAGTTAGTTTAAATTAAAAAGTTTTCTCTTTGGTTTCTTAAGACCGCATTATGGGCCAGATTAAACTTGTCAGGGTGGTTCATTTCAAATGACTTGGGTTATTAGACAACACCAAACCGGTTCCACTCACTCAGTGGAGCCGAACATTTTAGCCCGTCTGAGAAAAACTTGGGAGGGCATTGTGAGGCATTCCTTGAGGAGCCTCCCCCTAATTGCTCACCTAGTGACTAGAATCCCATTCACAAGATAATATTCCCCCCTCAAACAAAAACTACTTCAATCGAAGATCCACAGTTCATGATTTAACAGACCAACAACTAATCCTGAGGTGGTGACTTGGAAGGGTGTCGCGATCTCTTATTAAAACATAGTGCCTTAGCAGGTTTGAAGGCAATAAGCCGTCCATGGGGTCCAACCTTTTAGACTTCTCACGACCTCCGGAGAGCGGTTAGGTGACACTAACCTCAGTGTGAATCCTATAGATCCAAACACAAATCCTACTACTGGAGGGATGCGGGATACCTCCTTCACCACCTCCCTCATCTCCTTCCCTCCTCAGGGAAGATTCCTCTTCTCAGAGGCAATCCACCACATCTGACCTTCCACACCCACTACCCAATGGAAAATCGGAACAACCTACCTTGTCAGACCATGGTTGGACCAGGATCTCGTAGGCTGGCCACGGAGCCCAACACCCTAAACACCGGAGAGTGGCACAAGTTTGATCGATTCAAAACATATAGTGAGAATCCTTATCAAAATTTATGTTAAGCCATCGGGACTCGTAATGTTGAACATGAAGATGTTTTATGTAGGTTGTTCCCTTATACTTTTGAGGTAATGCATCCCACTTGGTACTTTAACAACCTAATACCATAGTGTCTTGGGAAAAGTTTGAGTCATGCTTTGGAAAAAATGGAGATGGTAAACCTCAGGAAGTCTTAGTCATGGATCTTTAGAGCTTAAAAATGAACTTAGAAAGAGAAAGTTAAAGATTTTTAATCAGATTCTTAATGCACTTAAAAATCAAATCCATGCTGATTCTATGCTTGTTGAGAGTCTTATAATAGCATATTACACTAAAGATTTGCATTAAAGTATATCTATTTGGGTTAAGCGATCTAAAAAGGCCACGTTGTAGAAGCCTTGAAGAGGCTACTCAGATTGAAAAGATATACTTAGTCTTAAGGACTCTTCTAGCGAAGTATTCTTCCAAAAGAAGATTGAAGTTAACAGACCTCCACAAGAGCAAAACACAACCTAGAAACTCTGATTTGGAAAATTTAAGCCAAAGTTGTACAAAATTGTCTAATCAAGTTATAGATTTAAAAAGATCAACCGAAGAAGATTCCTCGAGAAAAGGACCCTACAAACCCCCTTTCCAAAATCCCTTTCCATGTGACTGTCCAAACCAAAGGCCCAGACCTAGAAAGAGTTTAAAATGCGGCACTGGACAATTCTAGAAATGAGATAACTGGGTACCTCCTCAAATCCCTCAGGAGAGTGGAAACAACTCAGAAGAGTCTTCTCAAACATCTTTGGACACTTCTCGAATAGCATCTTTCAAGCTAACTGGGTACATTCACACCACAATACCTACGAGGTAAGACAACAAACAAACCTCTACTTAGAGAACACTACAACTCTACCTCCCAAGCCTTCTAAGTCGTAGAAACTAAACAAAGTAATGCAGGCCCTAAATTAGATTATGATGTTGTTGAAGAAGATCTTAAAATTACAGACTAACATTTCTATTTATGAGTTGTTGAAGTTCCATTTTATTCTGAGAAGATGTTGCAAAATATTTAGACAATGGCAAGATAGTGAATTCAAGTAGTATAGGAGTTATTGCAAGCAAAGTGCATGAGAAGACTTCCACTAAAACAATCATGATCCTCAAGAAAAAGGAAGCCTTCCTGTAACTCCACATGTATTTAAATAATGTAAATAATGTAGATAAAAGTAGCATTAGAGAGGCAGTGAAACCACAAGTTACTACTCTAAGTACTCGCAAGAGTGTTCCTCCTTTTCTTTTAACCTTTGAAATCTTCAACATAAATGTGCATAATTGCTAGTTTCGAGGAGACATCATCCAATGTGATGCACTTAATTTGTCTAGTAAGATGCTGAAGTAGAATCATCTTCTTTGAAAATCATATAACTTTAACATCTGTTCGATGTTAAAGTTATAGGCGAACTAAAAATGTATTGATTAGATTATGCGTCTAACAAGGTTCATCGAGTTATTGATATAATTGTGGTGGATGTTACAAAAGTGTATGAATTACATTTTTTGGTGAGGGCTGAGTGGAGCCTTTATAGTTACCAGCGGGCCCGAGATACCATGGCTTCAGGCAGTAAGCCCTAACAAGGTCGGGGGTGAATGACGCGTTACTTCAAGTTCCACAGTCTGAGACTTGAAGCAGAAAGCTAATGAACCATACCTCCCTCTTGATTCACACGAAGTCAAAGGGATGGAACACCTTCTTGAGGAAATTTCATGGTGAAGTTTAAGCCATCAATAATCCCAAGCGATGTCAGGAGATCCTTAGCATATGCTACAACCAACAACATACCTTGATCCCATGAACCGATGGAAATCAAATTTGGTCCCTACTTTGTAGTTCCAAAGTCTAAAGAAGGAGGCTGAATGCCGAGCAGCCATTGCTCGATCCAGTGAGTATAAGACATTATTGGCTTGTAGGATGGAATTTGAATGTACAAATAACAAAACAGAATATGAGGCTTTCTTGCAAGATTTCAGCGGAAAAGCCTCGGACATGCACATTCAAAATCTGGTTGTATTGGCGACTCTGAAATAGTGGTATTGGTGAGAGATTCTATACACTGTCTTTTCCCACATCTCAAATGTTACCGGTCTGAGGTATGGAGTTTAATAAAAATTTTTTATGCTTTTAATATAAATTACATTCCACAAGATCCAAATAATGTTGACGAGATGCTAGCTAATGTTGCCTCTAAACTTCTGCAAGGACAATACAAACACATTTCTAGAGTAGACTGTTGTTTCGACCATCACATTCCTGACAATATCACAAGCTGGAGAGTATTTGATTATGATCAGCATATCATTAACTTTTTTCACATGGAGGAAACCTTTCAAGTTGTTGTGATAGATGAACAAACACCTGACGATAATTTGCATGACTTTTACGGTAATACCTAATCCGAAAAAATCCTGAAGCCCTATCGGACATGGTAAACTTCATACCCAAATATTTTGTTAGACTAGAAAATTTTTATGATTTTGAAGATAAATTTAAAAGGCGGTCAATTGCAAAACCAATAGTTCCTCATTATGTTATGAAAAAGTCAATTTAGGGACGTAGAAAATCCTCGATGTATCAATCTAGGCTTGGGATGTTCTAAGAAAGAAAAAGATGCTTTTGTTAAATTATTTAAATAGTTCAAGGATGTCTGCATGGACTTACGATGATCTTAAAACATTCGATCCTAATATTATCCAACATGTCATCGATGACTAAACCTTACCCTTCCTTGGCCGAGGAAAATGCATCCTAAACTAGAACCGACCGTTCCAAAAGGTGAATAAACTCCTAAGTGATAAAATAAATTTTCCTATTAGGCACACTCAAAGGGTGTCCAACCTTATCCCGGTTCCGAGGAAGAAAAATGGGAAATTCAACTGTGTCAATTTCCGAAACCTCAACAAAGCGTCGAACAAAGATAATTATCCTGTCCCCCCTATGGAACAAATTCTTCAACAAGAACAGAGTATCACGGTTGAGGCTATCCTTTCTAACTGGATGGTTTTTTCGGATATAACCAAGTCTTGATGTCTCCATAAGACCAATTAAAAACTACCTTAGGCGCGTGGGGCACTTATGCCTTTCGCAAAATTCCCTTTGGATTGGTTAATGTCGATTGCTACCTTTTTGAGAGAAATGGACATTTCTTTAGAGTAATAAATCACTCTACTATTAGTCTACTTAGATGATGTGACCGTGTATTCTTAAAATAAAGATGATCATCTAGCAAAAGCTCACTTACGAGCCGTTCTACTCCGATGTCGTAAATACGACATCTACTTGAACAAGAGTCCAAATACTGCGGTGAGAGCGGGGGTAAAACTACTAGGATTCATTGTGTCCCTGAGTGATGGAATTTTATTGACCCTTAGAGGACTCAAGTCATCGCTAATATTCCCCCACCTACATCCAAAATCCATGCATTCTTTCCTATGCCAGATTAATTTCGTGAGAATACTTGTCCCCAGTTTCTCCGAAATAGTCAAGCCTCTCCAGAACCTGATTAAAGACACCCAATGTCGGGGACCCACATAGAAACCAAACAATGCTATAAAGATATAATAGGCTAGCTCCTCCTCTCGCGGAGCCAGTTTTCTCCAAGACTTTACACTCTATACTTTTGCCTGATGGTTCCTATGCAGGTCCCTAACTTCGAGGAAGAACCGGAGAACAACGAAGTGCCCATAGCCTTTATGAGCTCTTCTTTCAAAAGTGCTGAAATTAACTATCCAGCGGTCGATCGGCAAACCTACACTATTTTCAAAGCAATTAAGCATTTTTAGTCCTATCTTTTGGGGGAGTCGGAGACCGAAGGTCATTGTCCCTTACCCTGGCGTAAGGAACTTGTTAGTGCAAAGGTTAGGAAGAAAGAATGGCCGGGTCACCTCGCTACTTGAGGGTATATGACCAGAAATCACCCAACCACCGGATAAGTGGGAGGCCAAGGATTGTGTAAGTTGGTTGTTGATTGAGAAAAAGGACATCAAGAGGATAGTGATACGTGAGCAAAGATTTCTTGATCAAAAGTTTGATTTATTCGCGCTGCAAAACCTAAATAAGTTCTTGGTATGACGATGTGGAATTTTGTCTTGAACATACGGATCAACCGCCAGTTACCTTGACCTCAAGAAGAGTTCAAGACTAAAGGTCAGCCTCCTTTCATCCTAATTAACGATTATCTTGTTTTACGTCAATTTTGGCCAGCGTCGCGGTCACGTTGTCTTGAAAGGGCGAAGCGAGAGAAAGTGCTTGAGTTGCATGCGAGGAAGGCGGTGGTCATGATTGGCGACCTTGCTCATAAGGTTTAAAGAGGCGGTTGATAAACTTTTAGGGGCGTATGCCAGTATTAGTAAATGTATTATTTGTCGAGAGAAGCATCGGTAGGTTGCAGCAGGCCACTATACCAGCTTAGTTTAGGTCGATTACGCTTTCCGACAATGGGGCCTTGATATCGCCAGGTCCTATTAAACCTCCATCCTCACAACAACACAAGTATATTGTGACCACCACAGATTACTTTACTTTCGATGGTCGGAAGCTACGCTAGAGCTATTAACTGAAGTCAGGTGAGTGCTTTTCTAAACTCGAATATCATCCTTTCGTTTCGGTATCCTGATTGTCTAGTCTTTGATAATGCTTCATGCTTTTCTTCTCGAGATGGTGGTTGCTTTGGAGAATGGCGGTATTCGCTGGATTACTATCCCGGAGACAGCGACTTGAGAATCAACAAACAAGAACTTGATCAAAATTATTAAAGAGAACGGTGGTGAAAATCACAAGAATTGGCACAATGCTGCTTCTTCGAATGCAACTGTGGGCTGATGGGGTAACGCAAAGCAGCTATAGACAATTCCCCTTTTTTCTGAATTCTGACAGGAGAGCAATTACGCCTTACTCATATTCTTCTTCTTTCGCTTCAGTTGTCACAAAAGTTTCAAGAAGAAGATTGTCCCCTTTAGAAATCCGCATTAATGCTTTGATGAACCTAGAAGAGGTAAGAGCCCAAGAAAAAACGTAAGTTAGATCAACATAAAAAGCGTTAAGGCAGTTCGATTCTAATTTTTTCTTCGATAGGAATTTTTAGTAGGCGATCTAGATCACGAAGTGGGACAAACCACCTGAAGGAAAGGGTGAGCCACCGCCAAGTTTCAAAATTTATGGCTTGGGCCATTTTTGATTGCTAAAAGTTGGGTCTAGTTCCTTTTGATTGAAGAATATTGAAGGGCAACTTGGTACCTATCCGGAATTGAATGTGAAATACGAAGATACTGTGATTACTACCCTTGTATATTATGTAAATGTTCCTTTTTGTTTTATTTTCCTTTGTTTTCGTTTTGGTTGGATTGATCGGTTTTGTGTTTTTGAAAATATGCATACCTATCACTCCTCCATTGACCAAGACAGAAAAATTTCTTAGCCTAAAATAACCGAAGATTATGCGATCATCGGTGATATATTTCCGAAATTGATATTTATGTTGGAAGATTTTGTTGTTTGAAAGTTTACTAATTTCAATCTCTGAGCAAATTTTGTCATGATCATATATTATCTTCTTACACTGTCCCTTTTCCATAAAGGAATAACTCAAAAGATGCCTCCTTGTCATAGTAAGTTGTTTGAAATAAAACATTTCTAGAACTTCGATAAAGGATGCTAAAAAATTATGATGAGGTCTAAAAAAAATGTTAAAATATCGAGATTTTCATGTACCCGACCTTTCGATACATATATATCTTCAAAGAAAAAAAAAATTATGAATAAAGTGGGAAGTGTTTGTAAACCAGCGGATCTTGAACAGGTCTGCAAGTAGAAGTTAAATGCATGCATGAAGCCAAGACAACTAGCCGAGAGTGCTGAGGCCTGGCGACGGTGAAACAATGTCGGGTACACGAAAATCTATGAAAATATAAGAAACCTCTTTAATGTCCTTTATTTTGATCTAGAACTGCGGTATATAGATGTTGGAGTGGGTTAAATGGAAACCACAGGGCTGTATGGGCGCCTAGCGGCAGCGGTGGCCATGCGGCAAATTAACCAATACCGGCGATTATTGAGTTTATCATTAATATGTGACTTGCTGATATTAAGGCTGTTGTTAGTTTTTCATCTTTTAAAACATCGTTGGAAAGATGGTAAATGATGATGTTTGTATGGTTTTCTGGTTGTTATTTTTGATATGAAATTTTCTTTGCAGTCCTAAATCTGGTATTTCTTTGACATAGATAACTTCTACCGATTAATGGCCCATTGTTGGCAATAATTCAATTTTCATTGCCCTATAGTACCCTACACCTATGCCGAACTTCTGGAATTCGTCGCATTTTGCAATTAAGCGATATTTTCATTTCTTGCGACACTTTGCAAATTTATCTCCATTTGTTTTCACGGCTGTAAGCGTGAGAACTCCTCCATCGTCATTTGAACTTTCATGAGCTTCTCATAGATATTCTGATTCGTACTTACCTTTGGTTTATTATTAAGTGGCTAGAAGGATTTTCGAAGTATGCCTATTTGCCTATTCTTACTTTGATTAGCGTAACTTGATTTTATTAAGCTGGTAAGGCATTGAGCATGAAAATTTATGTTTTCGAGACTTGCCTAGTCATTAAATTACATGGTCATGGTTTATTTTTGTTTTATGTATATGATGTGATCCTTATTATGGATTTTGTCTTGTGTTCTATAATTATCGATTGCACACAATGTTTTAAACTTTGATTACTATTATGCAACAAGCATGGTTAACATTAGGGTTTGATTTCACGATGAACATTTGTGGTTTGAAATAATACAATGGCATTGGTATGCTCGTTCATAGTTTGATTTTTGGGTTGGTTGAATAATATGGTTTGAATTATATTATGATTGATTGAACGAGTTGTACTCTTCCATTACTATTATGCATGGTGGTGAATAATCCCCTTCATATGTATACATTAATGTTTCCTTTGATCATTCTAAACATTCAGCCCAAGCGACTTTGCTCTGTTGGCGATTCGACTAAAACCACTACCATATTACTTACACACCATGGCTCTAATTAAATGGAGCTGAACGAATGGTAGCCGGAGCTCACATTGATGTTGAGCTTACGGTGACAAGGAATTTGGATGGCTTCAATTCCTTAAAAGAACGTTGGTTTATCCTTAGATTTTCGGCATTTAAGCTTCAACCTTTGACTGATGGGCGTCGAGCCAAGATTGAGATGTTCAATTTGCAAATTGGCCGAAATTTCTCGGTTATCGAGTTTTCCACCTGCTGGACAACGGTGTTCAAAATTACAAGGTGGAGAGAGGCGTCCTTGGACCTTTGCTCTTCGGTCAGCGTGATCGACTCGTGATAAGGGTTTTCCTGTGACCATGCTAAAACAGCGTTGGCATGATTTGCTGATGATAATCAAATAGTTTATCACCTGCGAGGGTCGGTATAGTTTTTTTTTCTTACACCACCTTCGTTTACCTATGGTTTTCATGGGTTATGAGCTTAATATGCCTTACTACTTGCTCAGAAGTTTGTATAAAATGGATAAATGGTTTAAGAGGGAGAAGGTTGACTCTAGCCTCTTCCATGTTGGTTTGGTTAAAATGATTGTTGTTTATCATTTTGGGTTACACGGTTGTTGGAATGATTTCTTGGCTCACAATGACTTTGAGGATTCAAAACCCTCCGCAGGTTGACAAGCCCTTGGTAGCCGAGACCAAGACTGTAACCCGGTACCCTACGGTATCGTTACACCTAAACCCTTACCGACTCAACTGTCGACCTACCCACTCGTGACAAGGGATGTCGGTTGTTAAGCCCATGGGCAAGAAACCTAAAGCCAAACCCACTACAAACACCAAAGAAAAAAAGAATTCCCGTCTAATCTCTCAAATGGCAAGAAACAAAACGAGACCTCCTATCAACCCTGACACTATCATGGTGAGTGAAGACTCCAACTCAGAAGTGGAACGTTACCTAGCAAGTAAGTATCCCTATTCGGAAGGTCTATGTACCAAACCCTCATATGACTTAGATGTCAGACCTACCACCGCTAGCGCAAGGCGACCCTAACACCAGGGCATAAAGAACGCCTTGTCCAAAACCCGGTCCTTCATCAAAACCCTCTCCTGGCTACGTCTGGTATACCTCCACAATGATCAGTCGCGGGCTTCGATGGTTAGAAGGTATTATCTTGATGTGCCAATGCAACAATCCAGAATTCATTCTTTGGAGGATCAAGTTGCACGGCTTACCAGTCGAAAGGCTAAATTGCAAGCCACTGATAGGAAACAGAGGACAACAGGTTCTGTTTTGTTTAAAAATGTGGAGTCAACTACAGCGGTCGTGAATTCAAAATTGGCGCGGGCAACTTCGCGGTATGTTCTATCCTTGCCTTATATAGCGAATTCAAATTCTTTCGAATAGCTATGTTTACAACGTGATTTCGCTCTGTCACATTATGATTAATTGTTTTTATGGTTATGTTTTGATTAGTGAAATTCGTTTTCCCAGTTTAGTTTAGATTGGATTCTTTCGTTGATTTGATTGGATCTTAGTATGGATTTGATTGGCTTCATTTAGCTTAATTTGGGATGTTCTATTGCTAATTGAAGTCACTGTATCTATTATAGACACAATTTGTTTCTCGTGTTTCAATTTTAAACACAATCAAGTTTGATTCAAAATTGGTTATAATGTATCACGATCATGATTGTAACAATGAGTAAGCGTGCGATTTTATACCGTTTTTGATCAACGGGGATACAATTTGGGTTATGTTCGATATGATTATGTTTCGTGGATAGATACGATTCCTAACAGTAATCCCAGTCGGTTAATTCACATTAGTTTATTCCACCATGTTATCAGTTCAATTTGCAATGAATATATTTGTTTGAATTTGATTTGAGGAACGAAATTGACTGTATCTAGTCTCATGATTTGTTTCTCAATGCGACTCAGTGTGATTGATATTTATTATTCATAGAGTTTATATTATAACCACATTGATTCTATTAAGATTAACGATCATGATCTTGCACGTTATTTGGTAAAAGTCAATCCTAAATTGATTTGGTCGATCTTGTTGAGTATGATTCGTTATACATAATTATATGATTTTCCATCTAATACATTGATTGAACGATATGAATTCTTGTTATATCATTATAGGTGTGTTGGATTGGTGATATCGATTCGATTTAGCTATGGAAGCGATCTTATTCGCATTGACCGATTTATGGTAATAGTGAAAACAAATGTTACCCACAATTTAGTAGAATCCTTTATTGGTGCGACATTTGAATGATAAAATCATTGAATCATTAGTGATTAAGTTTTTAATGTTATTAAAAGAAAAGTGGAATGAATTATTTTAGAGATTTGATTTGATATTTGTTTTGATCACGTATGCTATTTGAATTATTTTAAAGAGATTTGATTTGATATTTATTTGATCCTGTATGCTATTTTAGACTAGCTACAGAATCAAATTTTTATGGTTTTTCTTATGAAATACCTTTCTAACTTGTTATTTTTGATCTATTGCAGATAAATTCGAACTGGCAGTGGATTTGATGAGCAGTTAGGGGATATTTCAAAGATTTTACTTGCATTTTAGTTTCTTAGTTTAGTTGATTTTGGGATATCTTCCCAGATTATGTAAAACAGTTTGATATTATCCACATGGAGGTTTTACCCCGTGGAGAGACTTATAAATACCTATCATTTTTGTAATAATGAGCATCCTCATTCATGGGAGAACAAGGATAATGGAGTTTTAATACAGACTGAGGCAGAATTTGGTGTTTTGTTACAACTTTAGCTTCTCATGATATCAATATTTTGTTTCATGTTGTGTATATCAATTTGTATCTAGTTAATGACTACTTTAGCTATCTTAATCATGTGCAAATGATATAATTTAATCATTGTTATCCATATCTGGTTTCTTCTAAGTATTTAAAAAACATAGCAATTGTTTAATTCGATTTATGAACGACAAATTTCTCTTCTTCATAAGTTGAATTATAAAGTATAAGTTTTTGCATAACAGGTTTCCCTTATTGCAGAGATTTATAAATCATAAGATTGTTATGATTTTTTTATGTCTTGTTTGTCCTGTTAACAATTCAAAGAGCAGTCGTTTATGAGAAGCTTATGGACTAACCGGTGCGAGTTTACTTCCTCCGACTAGCTTCGAAGTCATCATACACAGGACAAATTAGGAGCGCTTCCAGGTCAATCTGTCATTGATCTGTCAGTATATTTGTTAGTCATGTTCATTAGATATATATGTTTGATATATTAGATTGTTTAATTTCAGTCAATATATTAGATCGTTTAATTTCAGTAAGTTTTATTTCTTATTCATAAAACATAAAAATCAAAAATATCTCCGGCTGTCTTCGGGCATAAAGCATATGAGTTTTACAGGTTTTGTTTAAATCTGCCAATTGTGCATATTGTATATTTGTGAATAAACTGTACTATAACTGGTAGTTAGACGGTTAATTGTTAGAATTAGAGTAATAGTAATTAGTAGAATAGTTAGTGTAATTTGTATTTAGTTTTAGTTTATATAGTAGTTTGTTTTAATTAGATTAGTGTATTAGTTAGTTTTTATTATTAGTTAGTTTAGTTTATTTTATTTAGTTTTAGTTAGGTAGTTTTATTAGTTTTAGTTAGTTTAGTTTGTTTTAAAAAGATTAGTTAGTTTAAATTAGTTTTCTCTTTGGTTTTCTTAAGACCTTAGAGCGGCCAACGGAGCCGTTAAACTCGTCAGGGCGGTTCATTCCAAACGGCTTGGGTTATTTAAACAACCCCGGACCGGCTCCACTCTCTCAATTGACGGACAAACATTTTCGCCCGTCAACACTTTCCTCAACATCCTTTCTAGCTGCCTCTTCCTTTCTCTTCTTTTCTTCATGTTTTTCTCTTTTCTTGTCTTCCTCCATTTTATTTTTTATTTCTTCTTGTTCTTTCTTTTGTTTCACTTCCTCTTCTACTTTCTTTTGTGCTTCTTCTCTGTCCCATTTCTCCTTCTATTTAAACTTTTATTCAACCTCCAAAGCCCTGTTATAACTCTCCTTTTCTTTTATATCTTCTTCAATTTCTATCTCTTCATGCTTTTCTTGATATTTTACCAACAATACTATGAACTGTTCTTTAGCTATTCTCCTTTTCTCTTCTTCATCCCTAAGCAGTTTTACTTTTGCTGGTTCATCTGATAATATATTCAATACTTCTTCTTCGAAGAAGGTCCCTTTGAAAACTTCTTTTGCAAAATTCATAACATGAGCCACATTGTGTACCATCCCTACAAATTTGATATGATTTTTAACAATTTCTTTTGGATCATGCCCTTTTGATTCTCACGTGCATAAACAGAGTGCATGCACGACTTATACTTCCTTTCAAGGATGAGGGAAATTTGTCAAGGTGAACGTCACCACATTTATTGGGAACCTCAGCCATAGTTTTTTGTTGCTTGCTGGCAAGAAAGATGTTATTCATGCTTCCACAGTTTGATACATAGTTTCTATAGCCATCAATTTATTAGGAAAATATTTTGGCAGAAGATGTAGGGCTTGTGTGCATACATAAATTCTAATGTATGTATAGTACTTCCCCATATACTAGTCACCAATATTCTTCAAGGATGCTATGACTCCTTGAGATATTATATGGGGTGGATGGCTGAATATTATGATGAACAATGGTACTAGGAAATATCCACATATACCATAAAAATACTTTTTATAATTTATAACCCATAATTACGAACAATATTATGTACAAGGGGTATGCTGGGATTCCATTCCCATCCTAAAGCAGGAAAATGAATCAAAGAAAAAACAACATCAGTGAGGTAAGAAAACATGTAAAAACTTGGTTTCTTCAATTCCAGAGCTTCCCGGGCATTCTTGAATATCTTGAAGGCGAGGATTTGAGCCTAGTTGAAGACTTGCCCTTTTTCGACCACACAATGAGGCATAGTTGTCCATTGCATATACTAATATGTGCTAGTCTCTTCACTGTATAACATTCATATGATGGCTGCCAATAATTGATAGGGTCTCTTCAAATATTGCATCAGAATCAATCTTTTGTTTTTCTTGACATAATTTATTTCTTCTCCCCACTAGTTCTCCATAAGTTCATTAAAGTCTGGATGACCTTCCCCAAATTTTAGTAAGAATGGATTATTCAGGGATACCTTAGATTCTGATAGATGGTACCTAGTGTGGATGTCCCTTGAACTGAGAGAGGATATGGGGGATTTGAATTTGTTCACTACAGTAGTTGTGTCGAAATCAATATGCGTGAAAATACACCTTGCAACATTGTTGTATGGAAGTAATATTGGGTGAACGACTATGGAATATATCCCACTTTTATTAATGTTGCGATACATGACAATATCATTACTTTCTGTATATTTCATTCCACCTCAGACAATGCTCTAGCCCGTTGAAGTAATTTGTGTCAGACACTAACAAATCACTTGTGTTTCTGGCTGGTGTAGGTACATTTTCCCAGGGAAATATTTCCCTTCTTGTGTGTGGCCATGATATTTTGTTTCCTTGATTTCCTGCATGACATAAGCTTGCAATAAGTCCATATGAAGGTTAAATTTGAAGTAAAAAAACTTTGAAACATATCAGATGCATACCTGGGAGCTTCACTATTTTTTAGAGTAAACCTATGTTAGCGCGGTGATTTAGTACACATAGCTTCGTTTGCACTTTGAAGTCTCATATGATGTGTAATGGTGGTTTGACTTTAGGTTTTAAGTGTTTCAAAATTTACCCAAATGTTTTGCATTTAATATGGGTGGATTACAATCGATAGTGGGTGAGGAAAGTACATCACCATTAATTTTTTTTGGGTTGCTTCTTTGGAAGGGGCTTACTTGATAAATTTGTTAGAGATGAGTTATCGGGAGGGTGAAGGAATCAAATAGGTTATTCATGACAACACACTCCCGATAGTGTTTTTGGAAAGGATTTATCAAGAGAATGCTATCGGGATGGGGTTATAGGGAAGTGTCATGGAGATTAGGCTTTCCGAGGAAGATTCTCTGTGGAATATCCATGGTTCTCTATCGTGAATCTTGTTGACACATGTACACTAAGGGATAAAGTTTACATGTTTATGTTCAAGTATAGATTGTCAAAACCTTTGTCAAGGCCCCAACTTTTTTATTTAAAAGTTATTTTAGCATGACACACATGCCAAGCCTTATTATATTTTGATTAGCCCTATAAATTTACGCTTCTTTGGACAAATCCTTCGAAGGGAAGTTATCAAAAGATTTATATTTCATCATACACATGGAAATCTGAGATTTTTTTTTCAAACTGTTATCATTTTTGACCTCGGGTATTGTGCTGATCGAAGATGATAATAATAAGGTATGTGGTTGATTTTAAGATGATTCTCATAGGAATTTATTAATCTATACATGCATACATTTTAATATAAAGTCCTTATAATACTATAGGTTAGGGATAAGGTTAATTTATGTTCGCTATAAATTCATTGAGAGAAAGACATCTAAGTCCTCTCGTCGGGAAGACATAAGATCATGGGAGAGTCCGATCGATGGAAGCCCGAAACAACATACCCAATATGTCATTGGAATTTGATTTCATAAGGTAGGTACTCACCAACCACGTTTGTGATTCTGATGGGATAATCCAATAGAATTTTCAGGAGGAATTATCTAGCTTAGCCTTAAAGCCACAACAAGATTTGATCAATGGTATTAGTCTAATCATTTTTTAGCTCGATAAGATTTTAAGAGTCTTTTACATTAGAACACAGATTTCACAGAGGCCACATGGTTCATGAATACATCGAATATCTTGCTAAGGGGATAACTATGGAATAAGGTGAAACCAAAAGCTTGAACTTCGTGAGACTAATAAGATACTATCATGCACTCCTTCCTTTGCACATATTGCAAGGTTACCATACCTAATCAAACACTTTTTAATCACAATATGCATATAGAAGTTTAGATAGGGGTTCCCATCAATTTCTCCCAAGATGGAAGAAATTGAAGTGTGTTGTTGTAGCCACAATAGGTATATTACCCATGAGAGGCTCATCGTTTTGTAAAAATAATGAAAAACAAAAAATGCATAATAATATAAATCCACCAAAATGGTTTCTTGAGGGAACAACACAGAGACTATGATGCCACAAGAGGGGAAGATATAAGAGGCTTGTTGGATGATTTGGAATCGTCATTATCCTTGGAATACTATTCCTTTCTTGCCCATGCTCTCTTATAACCTTCTCATCAATGTTTGACTTGTGGATATGGTCTAAGTACACGTATCATATTTGTCATATCCTTGGGAAGAGAGAGGCGTCTCATGCAATAAAATGTATTCCATTGTCTTTTCCATGCATTTAACTCAATTTTACCATCGTGAGAATTAGGCAGTCATTCGTGGACATGGAGAGGAGACAAGCTCTCTTGCTATGAGTGTGTTCCTCCATTGTTTTTGATGTTTGATATGATGATTATTATGGCTATAAATGGAAGAATTTTCCCTTGTGTTGGTGGCTTGGGAAGAGTTCATAGAAGATGGGGAACTTGGTTGCTGAAAATGTGGTAGAAAAGAGGATGGTTGGAGAGAAATACCATGCCTAGAATGACCACAATAGCGGAGGCAATACCTTCAAACCTACAACCTTGCAATTTTTGTTCATTGATTATCTTGAGGCCAAGTGTTTTATGTCCTAGGTTATTACCAGAAGGTAGACAATAAATTGGGCTCTTTCTGCACACACTGAAGATCATTGGAAGGGAAGAGCACTCTGATGGACTATTGAGCACAAAATGAGTGGGTCTTCCGCGTGTTGTTTGGGGAAGTGGAAGAGAGTGCCATAGTTGGTATCAGTGCTAGAAAAAGGACCGAAGAGCTCTGAAATAAGGAGAATGTATTATCATGAGAGTAATGGGTTGGTTTGTTGAGTGATTTTAGAGCCTCAAGAGAGGTCCCTTCACCTTGGTGGTATCATGGTTTGGCTTGGGTGTTGAATCCATAGATGATTCCTATGGTTGGGTGGAAAATTGCTCCTAAAAAACCGATTTGGAGGACACAACTTTATTTATAGATTACTATTCTTGGTTTCTTTCTCTTGAAATGCTTTTTATTTTGCTAATGTAGTGAATTTAATGGGAATGAAAGAATTCAATTATGCATTTTATTTTTGCTGCTATTTTATATCTACATACATATTCTATATTTAATTATAGTTTGAAGCTAAATTTTTCCTCACACAATGTTTATGAGGCAAAACAAATTTGTNTTGGCTTGGGTGTTGAATCCATAGATGATTCCTATGGTTGGGTGGAAAATTGCTCCTAAAAAACCGATTTGGAGGACACAACTTTATTTATAGATTACTATTCTTGGTTTCTTTCTCTTGAAATGCTTTTTATTTTGCTAATGCAGTGAATTTAATGGGAATGAAAGAATTCAATTATGCATTTTATTTTTGCTGCTATTTTATATCTACATACATATTCTATATTTAATTATAGTTTGAAGCTAAATTTTTCCTCACACAATGTTTATGAGGCAAAACAAATTTGTGGATAATGTTAGATGGCCAAGAAAGACATCCCGAGAATGTTACAGATTGATAGTATAATAGTTTGGAGTTGCTTTGCAGTTTCTCATCCTCTCAAAGGAGCATATAGGGGGTTGGGTATGCTATAGATTGGTATTAGAGCTCATGTTAGAGCAATGACATGTATTTGGGCATAGAATATAAATTATTAGAGCTTTGGTTTCAATAATGGAGCTGTTATGGGCATAAAATCTATCCATTCAGATGGAAATTTTAGTTTGCAAGCCAATTGTTTCACAAAACCCCTTAATGAACACTGTGTTTATTTTGTTAAGCCAAATGCTCATTAGGATGAGTTGATGGTTGTTATCCATAATATAAGCCATCACTGATATTGTAGGATTTCTCAGGGAGTGAAGAATTTGATATGATTCTAAGAAGTTGGTGATTGAATCCGTGGAATGGGAAAAAATGGAAATTTCTTGTAGCTTATAGATGAGATTCAAGCATCAAAATTTGTTGGATGTTGAAACTTTTACGTGTTAATAAGGTACAATTATGAAATTTTCCTGTAGCAGGATGAAAGGTCAAGGGATCAATTCTAGGCAAGTGGAATTGGGGGAAAATTGCAAGTTATAGGGGACCCTTCAAATTGCAGCCTCATGCAAGGTTTGCGGGTTCAAATTAATAGATTATATCAAATGAAAAAATGAATAAGCATTTAAGGATGGTCATTTAAATGACTTCCAGACATGATCAAAGTTTCAAGTTTGTGGTATCCCTGATAGTTTTTGGGCAAAAAAATCCCCTTTGGGACTCTCCCTCCCCTTCAAGGGCCTGGATATCTTCTAGAAAGAGAATATACGAAGGAAGTAACGAAGGAACTTGATCTGTGTAACGAAAAATTTCACTAAAGGACCCTCGATGTATAATCTATCTAGGGGGAAGTGGCAATAAAATTCCCATGAAGCAAAATTGAGTGAAGTAACTGAATTTGTGAAATTAGTTTTGAAGGTTTGATGTTTGGGAAATCCCCTATAGTTGCAAGCCAATTCGAAAGATCAATCTTTGTGAAAGCTTCGATGGTCATGGACAAGTGAAAAAGATAAATATTTGAATAGGTTTCGATGGCTTTGATGCTTAAGGAAATATTGTTGTTTGAAGAGGTTTCTATGGCTTCGACACCTAAGGAAAGGTTGATGTTTGAAAAGGTTTCAATGGCTTTGATGCTTAAGGAAAGATCAATGTTTGAAAAGGTTCTAATGGCTAACAAAAAAATTGAAGTTTGAGACATCTTCAATGACCATGATTGAGTTAAAAAGTTTAGAGTTGAAAAAGGCTCCAATGGCCGTGGATGAGTTGAAAGGTTTAATGTTTGAAAAAATTCTGATGGACATGGATGAGCTCAAATAATTGAAGTTTAGAAAGGCTCTGATGGTATCGTTTAATAAGGAAAGATAGAAGTTTGATAAGGCCTTGATGGTTCTGGGGAAGATTGAAAGTTTCAAGTTTTGATTTGCCCCAAAGCAGGAAAGGCTTGAAAGAAAATCATGAAATGAATTTTTTATTAAAAAAACATTTAGAGCCAAAATCTTATTTTGGCCACAATAGAAGCATATGAACTTGGATGGAGCTAAAGTTTCATATGTAAGTACACAATGATGAGGAGTATGAAAGTGTCAGTGAGGATCGATTGCATATTGAACTCTAGAATTATGAAAAACGGAAAAATGTTGTTTTTGGAGGATGAGGTAGTACTTTTAGTGAGTAGATCCATTAGTGATGGATTTTGGACAATAGGGAATCAAGGTAGGCATTGTTATCACTGAAAAATAGTCCACAAAATTGCACAAAATGGTTGAAGAAAGACATCAATGCCAACAATAATTAGTCCACCTACAACACCAAAATCCATCAAAAGGAAAAAAACTATATACTTGGTCCAAAAATCAAAGTGCGTAAATTTATTAAAGGAAGCGTGCACACAGTGCGTAGAATGCGTGGGATAAAACAACCCTCAACACACACTATGCGCAAAATGCATGACTGTCTACAAGAAAATCCACACACTTCCATGAATGACGCATTTATGAATCTTGTCAGCCCCTCAACCACTTCTAGTCCTATCCCCAACGCGATTTGACACTCATATCTGAACAAAATCTAGCTTGGAGGCTGGTCAAGGGCTAGGAAGTGCCCTAAAAGGCCCCTTGTTCACACTATGAACCAATTATATCTTGCCATGAATGGATGCTATAAATATGTGCCATGGGTGTGCTAAGAAAA
This sequence comes from Picea sitchensis, assembly GCA_010110895.2. Classification (NCBI taxonomy): domain Eukaryota; kingdom Viridiplantae; phylum Streptophyta; class Pinopsida; order Pinales; family Pinaceae; genus Picea; species Picea sitchensis. Next base: position 3,412 of record SNQJ01S0094551.1, on the reverse strand, counting down.
TAAGATTTTCAAGGTATTATTATGCTACAAGAATTATTCTTTGAGAATCCTCTTTTCTATTTGAAGCCTTCAAGCACCATTGCAATATGCCATTCCACTCACCTTTTGAGGGAATAGGAATTTTATTTCTTCACCATTTTTCATTTCTTCCATTGTATGAAGAGAATAGCTCTCAATTAGGGAACTCAAGAGCCCTCCCAAGGAGGAAGAGGGGACTCATAAGTCCCTACCTTTATCTACGATGTTTAGCCTATCAATCTATTGATCCATTGGTAGCTATATGTTGGTCATTTTTTGATTTTCATGGTTCTGGTTTCTCAAGCTTCTCTAACATTTATTTCTTTGTTGTTTTTAGTTTTATTTTTTTGTTTTCATGTGTATTTGGTTTGTCTAACCAACTCACAAACTTCTATCTTGTTTAGCATGCTTATCTAAACATGCAAGTGTTGTGTTTTTGCTCACCCAAGTGACAAAACCAACGCAACATATTGACGACCATACTGGGGATCGATATCAAATTCCTCCCTATTTAAGTCTTGAGAGCACTTCATTTTGATTGTTTTGACATGCAGGTACCAAAACTTGCCTAGCCCAACCTGCCAAAGTCAAAATTTAGAGTTGAGGAAGGAGTATTTCACTAGGAAATTTCCTCCTCGACGTGTCACAGGAAGTGCACAACTTTCAAGGCCCACAAATGCACACTCTGCAGACTGTGCCCAGATCATGCTTCATTACTCTGCACCTTCTGCGCATTGTGTTCCCTCTACACACTTGTCAGATCTATAACCCATGCATAAGTCCAATTTTTTCAAATTGTAAAGGTTTTTATGAATCGTTTGAGGGCCCCTAGCCTTCAGATTTTTATTTTCCTGCACTTTGTAAGGAAACTAAACTCCACTTAAAGTCCTTTCTCATAAGAAAGGTTAGCTAACATAGGCACATAGGGGTAAAAAGAATCAATATTCTTCACTTTTTATTTGTTGCCACATGGATGGCTCATTTGGCTTGTAAAATTCTAAGTTGAAGTTATTGCTTTTCATACATAATCACTTAAATTGGGACTAGAAATTAATTTTAACCCTCAAGTATGCTCTTCCCCCGCACCCTAGTGTGATCTCGGGAATCAGAAAATGTGGTGAAAAGGACATTTCATCTCCCTTAAAAAATCTTTAGGAGAGGAAAAATCCCCCCTAGGGTTCCTCTTAGTTTTGGAAATCATCTTAAAAGGTTTGTAAGGGCCCATACATGCCCACATGTTTTCAATCTTAGAATAGTTTCTAAAAAGATTTCTTAGTTTAGATCACACTCTAGGAAAGTTTAAAGATCAAGTAATGGGCCCATACATTCCCACATGTCTACAATTCTAGGATAGTTTCAAAGCTTTCTTAGTATAGACAACATTTTAAGGAGCTTAAAGGATTTGTAAGGACCCATATGTCCACATTGCTAGTTCTTTAGGGCTTTACATATCCCGCAAGGTTGTACCAACGACAGATAGTAAGCTAGGTAAGAAGATTTGTAAGGACAATAGGAAGTCCACATGCTGCAATCTCACACTTAACTTATTAAAATATTTGCACACTTTTCACTTTCTTACACACAAAGCTACTCCTCACACACATAAATTCTATTAGAATAGTGGAGGTCGAAATAAGATTTCTTCAAAGGAATTATGAAATATCCAACTACTTCTTTGGAAATTATCTACACCAAGTAATTCGAATGAGATTGGTCCATGACCCCAATCTCTCAACCCACCACATCTAAATTTAAAAAAAACGCAGTAAATTTTCCTCCACATGGGGTGTCAAAATGATTTTTTTAGTATAGGTAGGATCTCGGGGGTAGGCATCCAAATAAATCCTCATTATCATGCTCTCACATTTTGAAACAATAGAAGTTGAGAAATAGGAAACTTTAAAATCCTCCAAGTCAAGTGTTCCTACACCATAAGGCAGGGAGATACCTGTGAAGGGTCGAAGGCCGAGGTCCGATTGTTCGACACATCCCGCCTTGAGTCACCCAACTCTTGTGAGGGAATCCATCCTGTGACCCATTTATGAGGATAAAAATATAAATGCCGCACTTTGACCAAGGTACCTAGTGGCCAAAACATAGGATATCCACCCAGGTGGTGGTGTTGGGATGCAATTTCACCTTGATCAAATTTTGTGTGGCTATTGGGAAATATCGCCATCTCTTTTGAGATATTCACCCTCTACCCCTCATTATAACTGATTACTTCAACCTTCACTAGTTTCTCTTCCAGTGGCTTCAGACCCCACTGTTGAGTGCTCTTGGAAGGCCCAGTGCTAAATTGAGAGGAAGGACAATATGTCTTTTAGGAAACGAGCATTTGTTTTTATTGTTCCCCCATGCAGAAAAAATCCACCTATCCACATGCTTGTTTATTTATAGTTGATTTATGTATGATGCTCATTTGATTACATGCAATTGTGAGTTATACTATTTTGTGAAGGTTAAAATCTCTTGTTCATATATTTTTCTCTTATCACCATTTGCACACACCCACTCTGCTAGTCAGAACCATAGGGGAACCACATAATCCTTGTCATTCTAGATGCTTGAAAGATCTCCCTCCTATTATAGGAGGAGTCTCTAGTCTCACCAACTCACTGAATCAATCATCTAACACCCCTATGTGTGATACTATTTTGGGATCAACTTTACTTGGTTCCAGTTTACTTGGGTCAAATCCCTAAGGCAATCCATCTATTAGTTCTCCTTCACAAGGAGGCAGGGGTCAAACTTCTTCTCAAGGGAGAAGTACAAACCCACCAAATACCTCTTAAGGGACATGTCCATTACCTACACACAAGATGGATGGAACTAATCCACCGCCAAATCTCCCTATGCCATACTTAGAATCCCTTAACATTCCTGATTGAACCAAACTCACAAATGATCCCATTTTGCATGACCCAACTTGGCCCAATATGCCTACAAAATTGCCTTCAGATATTCCAAAGTTTGAAGGAAAACCAGGGGACGATCCCGCCAACCATGTTATGATCTTACACTTATGGTGCTCTTCAAACTGTTAATGTTTATGCCATTATTATAGTTCTTTGCATTTCATAAGATAAGAGCATAATAAGAACAAGATCACTGAGAAATACACATCCACAATAGACAACATTTATCCTGGGAAACCCTCTAGGGGAAGAAAACCCAGCAAAACTTCCTTATCATAAATAGCTTATCAAATGTTCAAGAGATAACTCAACCAATACAAAAAATCCTCCTCCAAGAGATGCGCCACCCTTCTTCTCCTCTCACCAACTTGCCTCATAAGATCATGAGCAAGTGAAGTGTGTGTTAGAAGTGAGGCGCTAGCCTCTTATTTATACTAATCTGGCACGTGTGAAGAGTCACCATCTTGGCAGGGCTG
>SNQJ01S0094549.1:9005-23385 GCA_010110895.2 Picea sitchensis | reverse complement strand
TGTATCCACTTTGACTTATAGTACACTCATCACTTCACTTTACCTCAAGGGGTTACCTTCTAACCATCTTAAACCACTTTCCTTATTTTAGGGCTAACCCACTTCTAACCACTTGTCAACTTAGTAATTTCTCCATTACCTTTATTATTTAAATAATTTATTTTGTATTCACTTTGAATTATAGTACACTCATCACTTCACTTTATTATTTGCCTTCTAAAAATATCTTAACTCTCCTCCAAATTCGTAAGTCCATAACTCTCAAACTGTGCGGAGTTATGTGACGTTACACATACCACCATAAATGGAATGACATGTACTATCCATATATAATATTATTACCTACAAATATATCAAAACTCATACCATTATACATCAAACAAACTTGGGTCCATTACCCAAACCTAGGTTCTCCAACTTCACATGACCATAACTCTCTAACCGTGAGGAGTTATGTGATGTTCTACATACCACCGGAAATGGAATGACATGTACTACCCATATAGAATAGTATCACCTTAAAATATATTAAAACTCATACCATTATACATCAAACAAACTTGGGTCCATTACCCAAACCTTTGTGCTACCGGAATTCGCTACCGGACTTTCTCCAAGGGTTGACATCAATCACTAAGGGTTGAAATAAATATACAACATCACTCTCCAATGGTTGAAATAAATGACAACCAACAATCCATACCAACTATCCATCAACCAAACCCAATTGTCTGACAGATATAGTGTAGCTAAAAAGTAACATCATTCCCAAAGGCTCGGTCCCATTGGAGAAACTATTTGATAATAATGATGTGGCCAGGAGTCCTAAAATTACTATAAATGAAGGAGATGTTGAAGATTGCAACATTGAGACTTAGCAAGATCCCATGATAATTAAGTTGTCCAAGACACTCATCCCTAAAGTCAAGAAAAGATATATCAAGTTAATGAAATAATTCCTTGATGGTTTTTCCTGGAGTTATGGAGATCTGAAAGGTTATGATACCAAGGTAATTCTTCATGTGATTCCAATAAAAAAAGATCACAAACCTTTCAAAAATAAATTAAGAATAATCAATCCTTTGCTTCGTCCCTTGATTGAGAAAGAGATAAATAAGTTTTTTGAAGCCAAGATCATATTATCTTTGAGGTTTTCCATGTGGGTAGCAAATCTGGTGTATGCCAGAGAGAAGAGTGGAGAGATTAGGTTGTGTGTGGACTTCATAAATTTGAACAAGGTGTCTCTCAAGGGAAACTACCCTCTTCCTAAGATGGATCATATTCTACAGAAAGTAGTAGGTTCTTAGAAAATGTCAATGTTGGATGGTTTCTCTAGGTACAATCAAATCATGGTGCACCCTGATGATCAGAAAAAGACAACATTCACCACACTATGGGGAACCTTCATGTATTCCAAGATGCCTTTTGGGATCATTAATGCAGGAGAAAAATTTTAAAGGGATATGGACATATATTTTGTTGATGATAAAGACAAATTTATTGTTATTTACTTAGATGATATCACAGTGTATTTAGTTTCTGATTAAGAAGATCTCAAGCATATAAGAAGAGATTTTTAGAAGTGTAGAAAGTTTGGCATTTCATTGAACCCCAAGAAGTCAAATTTTGGCATGGAAGAAGGGATGTTGCTTGGTCACATTATTTCAAAGGAGGGGATAAATATACATCCCAGCAGAGTTGAGGGAATCTTAAAAATTGGCACACCTAGAAGCAAAAAAGAGGTGCAATCTTTACTGGGAAAGTAAAATTTCTGAGAAGATTCATCCCTAATAAAAAACCAACAATGTTATACTCTTCTCAAAAAATTTCCCATCCTTCTATAATAAAACACCAAAAATGGTGTGCAATGAGGCAAAAGAGAACAATATAGAGTTTTTTTCAAAATTAGGACTAGCCAGCATTGGGGCCTTGGTCAATGCCACTTTAATGTCTTCAAAGGATTTTCTAGCTTAAGGGGTCCACTTTATTCAAGAAAATAAGTGAGATAAAGTGGACCCCTAAAGCTAGAAAATCCTTTGAAGACATTAAAGAGGCATTGACCAAGGCCCCAATGTTGGCTAGTCCTAATTTTGAAAAATACTTTATATTGTTCTCTTTTTCCTCAATGCACACCATTTTTGGTGTTTTATTACAGAAGGATGAGCGAAATTTTGAGAAGAATATATCATACTATAGTAGGACATTGAGGGATTCCCCATTGAAGTATGATATCATGGAAAAGAAGGCATATGCACTGGTCAAGGCCCTAAAGGAGTTCATATTTTATATCTTGCATTCTCATACCACTACCTGTGTACCCAAAAGTTCTATGAAACATTCTAACTCAACCTGATCCCGAGGGAAAAAGGGGTAAGTGGATAGTTGTGTTGTTGGAATATGACCTTGATATTAAACCTACAAATTTGATCAAAGGGAAAGGACTTGCAAAGATGATGGAACAAAAAAATTGTGAGCTCTTGGGAATAAATTTCACTGCTGACTTGTCATCATATTCAGAACAAGAAAGGGCCCCTCAGGTATTAAAAAAATTCCTTGAATCCCCATGGTATGCTGATATCATTTATGTGTTGAGAAATTTGCAGTCTCCTCCTGAATTGAGTAAAAATAAGGCCAGGTTCTTAAAGCTAAAGGAAACAAAGTTTTGTATTGTAAATCAATATTTGTATTGGAAGGATCCAAGATGAATCTTGTTGAGTTGTTTGTTGGAGGAAGAAGTAGAGAATACCATCAAAGAATTCCATAAAGGTGATTGTGGAGGACATAATTAATGGAAAACTATTGTGCAAAAGATATTGAGGGATGGGTTCTATTGGCCTAGCATTTTTTCCGATGTCTACAAAGAGGTTTCAAGCTGTCATGAATGAAAAAAATTTATGGGAAGAGAAAATTGCAGCCTTTTCCCTTGAAACCCATCTCTGTTGAAGAACCTTTTAGACAAGGCCTTGATTTCATAGGAGAAATTCATCCACAGTCCTCAGTTCAGCAGAAGTGGATACTGACAGCCATAGATTAATTCACCAAGTGGATTCAGGTAATTCCCACCAGGTAGGCCATAGATGTTGTTATCATTCAGTTTTTGGAGAACAATATTTTGTCCAGGTTTGGGTGTCCAATCAAAATCATTACAGAAAATGCAGCAGAATTTAAGTCCAAGAAGATGGAAAAAAATTGTAGTGATTACATATAACTCTTGGCCACTCCACATATTATTACCCTCAAGTTAATGTGTTGGTTGAGTCATCCAATCAGAGATTAACCATAATTATCAAGAATTTGTTGCAAGATAACAAAAAATCTTGGCACAAAAAGATCATCCATGCACTATGGGCTGACATGATCACTACAAAAAGATATATTGCCACTTCACCCTTCCAGATTGTGTATGGCACAGAGACAATTTTTTCTACTACATTAGGATTTCCAGTGATGAGGTTGCTACAGGAGCAGGATGATGAAACAAATGCCACTCGAAGGAGAATAGATGAACTAATCAATGTCCAACAAACAAGAGAAAAAGCCTTCAACAATTCTCAACTGCACCAAGACAAGATTAAAAAGGATTTTGACAGGCATACCAAGGAATATTATTTCAAAGTGGGATACTTGGTGTTGAGATGGGATGCCAATAATGAAGACAAAGGAAAGCATGGGAAATTTGACCATCTATGGCTGGGACCTTTCAAAATTGTGGCATACCATGGGAATAATGTCTATCTGATACAGGAAAGTAATCGAGATATCGTTGGAGGAGGACCAGTGAATGGAAGGTTTCTCAAACATTGTATTATTGAAAGGAACGATCACCCTTTCCATTCATTGTATATAACCATTTTGTTTTTCAGTTGAAGCAGCTGGAATTAAATCAACATAAATTGAAGCCCGAAGCAAAGGCCCTAAGTTATGCTGAGTAGATTTTGAGTTTTTTTTAATAAGATGTTAGTAAATTCACTTTCATGAGTAAATTAAAGGAAAATGGGTAGGAAATCGTTCTGTCATTCTTTGCTACCTTGTTGGGAGGTTAGCATCCCCAATTGGAGTCCCTGTTATCACCATTAAAATTTCTGTATGAATTCAAGTTTCCAAGATTTAGAGAGGTGCTAAAATGGTGTGGAGGCATGACAAACTGGAGGATGGGGATAAGTCTAGTAGGAGGAGGCTAAATCTAGCAGAAGCACGGAGTTGATAGGACCCGATAGGTCACAAATCGCAAGTGCTCTAGATCAATGGCTAGGGATCTTTTTAGAGGGACGATTTGCATGAAGGATAATTACTAAAAGCAGCCCAAAAAATAAACCATGGTTTTGGGTCGGGACCACGTGGTGCCACTAGGATCATTTTGGAGGAAGAAGAGGGTTTCCCCAAACCACTTCTTCATGCCCCCAAAATTGTAAAATTATAGAAAGGGCACTCCTCATTTATTTTATTATTTTTTCAAAAAATACTGGAATGTTTGAAAGTTGGAGTGACCACTCCATTCAACTGAAGCTCAATAGTACGCTAACATCACTCCTTTTCCATGCATTTACAAGTATTTTTCATCGCCACCATGGACCCTAACATAATTTCAGTGAGAAAACAAGTGGAAAAAGAAGAAGCTGAAGCATCAGAGGAATCGACAATTGGATCATGAAACGTTTTTTTGTTAATCATTATAGTCAGTTCTCATACCAAAATTGTCATTTCTAATCATTGTAATGAAGTGATATAAAGTGGACCCCTGAAGCTATAAAATCCTTTGAAGACATTATAGTGGCATTAACTAAGGCCCCAGTGCTGGATAGTCCTAATTTTGAAAAAGACTTTATATTGTTCTCTTTTGCCTCACTACACACCATTGTCGATGTTTTATTACAGAAGGATGAGAAAAAATTAGAGAAAAGTATAGCATACTATAGTAGGACATTGAGGGATTCCCCATTGAAGTGTGGTATCATAAAAAATAAGGAATATGCACTAGTCAAGGCCCTAAAGGAGTTCATATTTTATATCTTGCATTCTCATACCACTACCTATGTACCCAACAATTATGTGAAATACATTCTAACTCAGCCTGATCCTGAGGGAAAAAGGGGCAAGTGGATAGTTTTGTTGTTGGAATATGACCTTGAGATCAAACCTACAAAGTTGATCAAAGGGAAAGGACTTGCAAAGCTGATGGAACAGACAAATTGTGAGCTCTTGGGAATAAATTTAATTGTTGACTTGTCAGAATATTCAGAAGAAGAAAGGGCCCCTCAGGTATCAAAAAAATTCCTTGACTCCCCATGGTATGCTGATATCATTTATGTGTTGAGAAATTTGTAGGGTCCTCTTGAATTGAGTAAAACTAAGGCCAGGGTCTTAAAGCTAAAGGAAACAAAGTTTTGTTTTGTAAATCAATCTCTGTATTGGAAGGATCTAGGATGAATCTTGTTGAGTTGTTTGTTGGAGGAAGAATTAGAGAAGACCATCAAAGGATTCCATAAAGGTGAAAGTGGAGGACATCATTATTGGAAAACTATTGTGCAAAAGATATTAAGGGTTGGGTTCTATTGGCCTAACATTTTTTCTTATGTCTACAAAGAGGTTTCAATCTGTCATGAATGCCAAATTTTTTATGGGAAGAGAAAATTGCATCATTTTCCCTTGAAACCCATCTCTGTTGAAGCACCTTTTAGACAATGGGGCCTTGATTTAATAGGAGAAATTCATCCACAGTCCTTAGCTCAACACGAGTGGATACTGACAGCCACAGATTAATTCACCAAGTGGATTGAGGTATTTCCCACCAGACAGGCCACATATGTATTTATCATTTGGTTTTTGGAGAACAATATTTTGTCCAGGTTTGGGTTTCCAATCAAAATCATTACAGAAAATGCAGCAAAATTTAAGCCCAAGAAGATGCAAAAAATTTGTAGTGATTAAAATATAACTCTTGGCCACTCTACATATTATTACCCTCAAGTTAATGGGTTGGTTGAGTCATCCAATAAGAGATTAACCAGAATTATCAATAAGCTGTTGCAAGATAACAAAAAATATTGGCACAAAAAGATCATCCATGCACGATGGGATGACATGATCACTACAAAAAGATATATTGCCACTTCACTCTTCCAGATTGTGTATGGTACAGAGACAAATTTTCCTACTACATTAGGATTTCCAGTGATGAGGTTGCTACAGGATCAGGATGATGAAATAAATTCCACTGGAAAGAGAATAGATGAACTAATCAATGTCCAACAGACAAGAGAAAAATCCTTCAACAATTCTCAGATGCACCAAGACAAGATTAAAAAGGATATTTACAAGCATACCAAGGAAGATTATTTCAAAGTGGGATACTTGGTCTTGAGATGGGATGCCAATAATGAAGACAGAGGAAAGCATGGGAAATTTGACCATCTATGGCTAGGACCTTTCAAAATTGTGGCATACCATGGGAATAATGCCTATCTGATACAGGAATGTAATGGAGATATCGTTGGAGGAGGGCCTGTGAATGGCATGTTTCTCAAACATTACATCATTTAAAGGAACTATCACCCTTTCCATTCATTGTATATAACCATTTTTTTTCAGTTGAAGAAGTTGGAATTAAATCAGCAGAAATTGAAGCCCGAAGCAAAGGTCCTAAGTTATGTTGAGTAGAATTTTTATTTTTTGAATAATATGTTGGTAAATTCAGTTGTAGGAGTAAATTAAAGAAAAATGGGTAGGCACTCATTCTGTTGATCTTTTCTACCTCACAGGGATGTTAGCATCCCCAGTTGGAGCCCATGTTATCACTATTAAAATTTCTGTATGAATTCAAGTTTCCAAGATTTAGCAAGGTGCTAAATTGGTGTGGAGGCATAAAAAACTAGAGTACAACGATAAGTAGAGAAGGAGGAGGCTAAATATGGTGGAAGCACGGAGTTGATGGGACCCGATAGGTCATAAATCACAAGTGATCTACATCAACAGCTAGGAATCTTTTTGAAGGGAGGATTTACGTGAAGGATAATTCCCAAAAGTGGGCTGAAACATAAACCACGGTTTTGGGTTGGGACCACGTGGTGCCACTAGGATCATTTCGGAGAATGAAGAAGGTTTCCCCAAACCACTTCCCTGCACCCCCGAAATTGGAAAAGTATAGAAAGGGCACTCATAGTTTATTTTATTATTCTTCAAAAAAATACTGGAACGTTTGAAAGTTGGCGCAACCACTCCATTCAACTGAAGCTCAATAGTACGCTAACCTCACACCTTTTCCACTCATTTACAAGTATTTTTTATCACCACCATGGAACCTATCATAATTTCAGTGACAAAACAAGTGGCAAAAGAAGAAGATGAAGCATCAGAGGAATCGATAGTTGGATCATGAAACATTTTTATGTTAATCAATATAGTCAGTTCTCATACCAAAACTGACATTTGTAATCATTGTAATGAAGTGATATAAAGTGGACCACTGAATCTAGAAAATCCTTTGAAGACATTAAAGTGGAATTGACCAAGGCCCCAGTGCTAGCTAGTCCTAATTTTGAAAAAGACTTTATATTGTTCTCTTTTGCCTCAATGCACACCATTGTTGGTGTTTTATTACATAAGGATGAGAAAAAAATTGAGAAGCATATAGCATACTATAGCAGGACATTGAGGGATTCCCCATTGAAGTATGACATCATGGAAAAGAAGGAATATGCACTTGTCAAGGCCCTAAAGGAGTTCATAGTTTATATCTTGCATTCTCATACCACTGCCAATGTACCCAACAATTCTGTGAAATACATTCTAACTCAACCTGATCCTAAGGGGAAAAGGGGTAAGTTGATAGTTGTGTTGTTATAATATGACCTTGAGATCAAACCTACAAAGTTGATCAAAGGGAAAGGACTTGAAAAGCCGATGGAATAGACAAATTGTGAGCTCTTGCGAATAAATTTCATTGTTTACTTGTCAATAGATTCAGAAGAAGAAAGGGCCCCTCAGGTATCAAAAAAATTCTCTAAATCCCCATGGTATGTTGATATCATTTATGTGTTGAGAAATTTGCAGGGTCCTCCTGAATTGAGTAAAACTACGGCCAGGTTGTTAAAGCTAAAGGAAATAAAGTTTTGTATTGTAAATCAATCTTTGTATTGGAAGGATCTAGGATTAATCTTGTTGAGTTTTTTGCTGGAGGAAGAAGTAGAGAAGACCATAATATAATTCCATAAACGTGATTGTGGAGGACACAATTATTGGAAAACTACTATGCAAAAGATATTGAGGGTTGGGTTCTATTGGCCTAGCATTTTTTTTTATGTCTACAAAGAGGTTTCAAGCTGTCATGAATGCCAATTTTTTTATGGGAAGAGAAAATTGCATCATTTTCCCTTGAAACCCATCTCTGTTGAAGCACATTTTAGACAATAAGTGTTACACATTATTTTGGTCACTCTGGTGATGTCTCTACAGTGTTGTATTCAGGCTCCCACAAGGACTTTTTGCCTGAGAAAAGTGACTGCTATCTTCTTCCAAAAACACATTTTTAAGATGAGTTCGCAGGCTGCCTATATTACAGGATGAAAAAATCCCCCATTCTTGTAGGCAACCTACACTTGGGGTGCGAACTATTTGCAGTCTGCTCCATAGATAGGGTGCGAACCTGTTTTTAAGCTTGAAAAGGAGAAGATGTCATGAATCTTCTAGAAGGGGATCTTCTAGAAAATGAGTTGGCATTCGCATGGTTGGCATCCTACTAACTTCTCAGATTTAGTGGGATCATCCTCATCCATGTAACAATATCTCCTTCTCCTATATATTGAAAGGATTCTCATGGAAAAGGTTAAGCAAGATTGAATGAAGAATCAGTGACAGAATTGTGTGAAGAACCCTGCTTGCACAGAAGCTTGAAGACTCTATTTGGTTGAGAAAATAGTATTGGATCTTCTCCATACAAGTGCAAAGAAAGTGTGTGTTTTGGAACCAAGGGTCACTAAAAGGAATGTTCTGACATCAAGGTGATTTGGTTGTATCTTCTACTTTCAATTAATATAATACAACGGCCTGTCCCTTTCCCATAAAATTAATCTTATTTTATTGCATAACTCCTTGATCATATGCATAGGTTGAGATTGAATATACTTTTCTATCTTCACTTTGGTTGGTTTGTGTTGTCTTGGACTTGATTCCACAAGAGCACCGGAGTGAAGCAGAAACAACAGAGACCTAAGGAAGTGATATCAAGGTATGTCACTTATTCCTTCTCATTAGGAGATTAAATGAATAGAACTTAGGGAAAGAGTCATGTCCTATCCTATTTTGTTCTAGATCCAGGTGGATCTAGGGAGATTTGTTAGTGTCTTCACCTATCGATTTTTCTGATAACAAAATTGGCAACTCCGCTGGGGATACAACCCATTTTAGTGGTTTTTTCTTGGCCATTTTCTCTTAACCTACCATTTTTCATTCCCAGTCAATCTTTGAGTCCTGAGGAGACCCTTACAAACTCCCTGGATCCAGAAGTTCCCTTAGAAGTTTTGTCTTTTTTCCAAAATTTGCTTGATTACAGACCTTCTCGCACTGCACCCTTCTATAGCCTGCAAGAATCACTAAAGTTCGCACCCTGGTGTTCAGTCCAGTGCAAACTTCTTGCAGTCTGCCTGTGTCTAGCCTACGAGAATTCGTGATTCTCGCACTGTGCCCCACTCCCAGCCTGCAAACTCACTTGTGAAAATTTTGGATTAAGTCTTTTGTGTCCTCAAATGCCCAGATTCATTTTTGTGTCTAGGAAGAACTTATTTGGCTAGTGATTGAATGTTTCTTGACTTAAAATCTTGTGAATGATTAGTTTTCAAAAATTGAAATCTCTTCTTAATCATTTTGCTCAATTTTTACCTCTTGACCTTTTCTTAACAAGGGTATAATCTCTGGTTTTGAAATCCGAGTGCTTGTTTGGTCAAGAGCCTTTGATTGGTTTAAAAGTTGAGATCAATTGTTCTTTTCAATTGTTTATTACTTGGAAAATTGTTACCCGTGTGCATTTGAAGAGACTGGTCTTGTCAGTTTGTTATTTTTGTCTTCACTAAAAGATTGGTTTGGGTGTTTGTTGTGTATTTCTTTTTCGTTGGTTTCTTGTTTTTCTTAGTTCCATCCCTGTTGTTTGGTTTCTAATAAAAAATTAAAGACATTTTATTTTTTAAGCACCCTTGTATTCGAAAAATATTGACATTCAAGTATTGAAATATAAAAAATAGGAAATTTGCATTGTTCATGATTATTTGATATTGAATTTCAGAGAACATCATACATCATAGTTCGCATTGTTCCAGAAAACTCCTCTTTCCCTCCTATAAATAGGATTCATCGAAAAAAAAAATTGTATCATTCATCCTTATTTATGCATTGTTGGGTCATAGGCTCACATGAAATCGGTTTCATTTTCGTCTCATTTTGATTAACAACAGCCTTTAATAATAGTGTGCAATTTTAAAATTTAACTAGTAACTTTTTTTAGGGCTCTTTTACACCAACACTATCTAGGCTAGAGCTTTGGAATAGGCAGTGAGGCACACTCTCCAAAGCACAAAACACACAATAGCATCTTGTGATAAGGAGTGTCAAATTCCATTTGTAGCATTTTGTCCTGGGAAGCCCTTCTCACACAAGGGTCAAACCTGAGGTCGCATCAAGATTGACAGAGTTACTCACCCTGCTTTGTTGATATCGGTGTAGAGATTGCATGTATTATGGGGGTCACTTGGAGGTATACCCACAATGATAAGCAGAAGCCTCTCAAGTTGATTTCAGGCTAGATACCCTGCCCTTGCGTGTGGATTGGAATTTCGACTATTCCCCCAAGCACCACTCTTGTTGGTGGTAACATTAGTAGCCTACCTTCTTAAGGGTCTTACACAAGGTGAATCTGAAGGGGTAAGTCTTCATGGTACCTGGAATCGACGTTGGCCAGACTCACTCGGGCTCCTTGGAGGGTATACCCGCGATTGTGTGTGGAGCTTACATGAGGGTGTAAGTCCATGAAGCAGGTCATCAAAATAACTTTTCCAACCTAGCCCATCCCCTTATTGTCTCGTTGTTGTGACGTTAGATTTCATCACCAACTAGTGACTTCGGAATTGGAAGGTCTTGTTTTCTTGGTTTTTCTTCCTAGATTTTACTAGCGTGTGTTGGCTTTTTACCCAATTTGGCCATAGAATTTCTTTCGTGAGATTCTAACTCGATCACAATTGACCCTCCATGCCATTCACATAGAATGCAAGGCTTACCCCTAGAAGATATGGAAGGTTCTCAACCCTTTCCTACCAACTCACCAGAGGGATCTCCTCAACAAAGTGAAGTCCAAGACATTGCCACTCCACAAGTGGAAAGAACTAACTCTCTAGAATGGTTCCAAATTACCAATTCTTGAGAGGACTTTCGACTTCCTCCCGAATCCGGGAGACGTATTGTGGAGTGAATTCTTCTGGAGATTTAGTTGTTCAGTATTCTGGATCACCAACCAAACCTTTCATAGGACCTAAGGGTCAATATCCTTTTTGGCCTGCTGGCATTTTTAGATAGGATCTCTTTGTCTCAGGAGCAAGCATTGATATCACTGTCGCACCTAAGCTGCCTGAAACATCTGATCCAGACGCAGTACCTTTTACTACTGCATATTATTTTCCTGGTACAGACGCTCCGCCAGTTGACCACATCTTGACTATCCCCCTACAAACGCTCCATCACACAATGGTCCCAGATACTACGAGTCCTCTCACCGGGACTATAGCAGCCATCCAAGCCCCCATTGGCACACTGCTTTCGCCTAGATTCACCCCAACACTTCCACCTGGATATCATGCATTGAATGCTTCTATTCCTGCTCCCACACAAATCTCATCCATAACTCCTAGCGGTTCCACTCCTTTTAGGCACCATCTTCCTGGATTTATTCTGACACTTCCTCCACCCCCTTTCAGAGGACCTCTTCCATCCTCTATCAGAGGCACTGATCCTAGTGGCACCATCCCATATTTCACACCTAATTACCATATTATTATTAGTGGACAAATTCATCAAGGAGGCCAAACTCAACCCCCTTTTGTAGGACAAATCCCAATTGGGACACAACCCCCGATTGGAGAGAAACCCCCACCCACCCCACCCTATGGAAAAAACATACCTCCATCCTTGGCCCATTATTGGAATTATCTTATACAACATAATCCTCAATCGATTGGGGGGCAACAGCCTCAAGCTAGCTCCAACATACCCCCTAGTATAGGCCAACCCTATCCAGGTATGTCTAATCCTATTTGGGGCTCGAATTCTCAACCCCATGCCTCTGTTCAAGGGTACAAACCTATGAATTACTTTCCTCCACACCAACAACCGAATCTGCCTGGGTCTTCGCATTATATGAAAACTGCTTATTGTCCCACTAGTTTATCGACAGGACTCCATCCCCAAAGTCACTAGTACCCACATGTGAATAGATAGTTACCTTTATTAGCCACCCTGAACCTCCTGTATCTGTCAAGGATTTTAAATGATCTGATCCATCACTATCCTCAATGGCCTACCATATCATCCAAACTACCATCCTACATCCCTAAATTTGATGGTAAACCAGGGGAGGAACCAAACAATCATGTAATGAATTTTCACCTTTGGTGCTCATCCAACTCCTTGATGGATTACTCTATTCGTTTACGCCTTTTTCAGCAAACCCTCACAGGTTCTGCCATGAAGTGGTATATAGAATTACCACAAGGCTTCTTCACTGACTTCAACACCCTCACTATGGCTTTCATCACCCACTACTAGTTATTGATCCACTACGAAATGGGAATTGATATTTTGAGATCTTTCAAAGAAACCAAAGCCACTCATATCTCTGATCACATTCATGAGTGGCGACGAAGACGACGTCTCATCAAACTCAAACTTCCCAATCAATTGCTGGCAGAGTGGTTCAAAAAATCATTCATGAATGACATCACTCATGACTTCACCATGGGTGGAGTTATCACAGAAGAATAGGCAATCAGGCGTGCCCAATACCCAAACCTCGTTTCCTCACAAACGGGTACTCTTTACGACTTACTCCCTGACGCACCTTGTCCTTTTACTTCTGCTACTTCAACCACTCCTGTTTCTTCTCATGCAGCTGACATCTGATTGGAACTTTCCATGCCCAACATAATTCCACCCAAACCTCTAGCAACAACCCCAAATCCATTTCTTCTAATGTTCAAAATGCTTCATCTCCTACCCCTCCCACCGGCAAGACTTTTGAGGTAAATTTTGTTCAATCTACCCCCACCGGAAAAAATAAATCCAAAAAAGGAAAGGGTAAGACCAAGGAGGATAAAAATAATCCACAAACTAAGAAAACCAAAACACCACCTGTTAACGATAGGGATAAGTGAAAACCCCGATACCCTTGTCTTATCTGTGGTGATGATCACTACACTAAGGATTGTCCACGATGAGCCGAGGTTACTAAGTTCCTTCAAGGGACCACGAAACCCCCCACTCCGGTCGTATTGTCACAACTCTTCCCTTCTCAACAACAGACCCAATTGGTCATTCATGACCAACCTTCCCCCTCCAATACATCTTATGTCTTAATGTGTATAGGTGATTCAAAGAAGAACGACATCACACTTACCACTCGAGCCAAAGATTATCCTTCCTCCAAAGAGAAGGTTGATGCAATACCTCCCTCGTTGGTCCAACCATCTCCCATGAATCCACCTACCAATGATCCTCTTCATCTCGAATGATCGAGCCTAGATATAGTTCTTTTCCCTCCTCCAAAGGGTTTTGTTCAAAAATCGGCTTTCAATCCCCATGCACGTGCTTCCCAGAACTACAGTATTATCGAAGATCTGGCCCAAGCACTATTTGCGATGTCAACCCTCGAAGTCCTTTAGAGTTTTCCTATACAATGGAAGGCATTGTTGAAAGCTATTGGTGTAATTGACCCTACGGATATGAATTTAATAATTTTTGACTTGGAAGATCATATTCTCAGGTTACCCCCTCAACTCGCATTCCAAATATAAGTTATTGTCTCTGACAAAGACATTTGTAGAATAGTTATTGATGAGGGTGCCTCGACTTGTGTCATGTCTATTACCTGATGGAAAGCCATCGAATCTCCTCCTTTGAATGAATCCCACAACATGATCAAAGATTTCAATGTCTTTGGTTTTAAGCCTTAAAATGTCCTCCCTTCATTGCCTATTACATTAGAAGGAAAAACAGTCCAAGTTGAAGTGGAGGTCTTTGACACTCCTCTCAATTACAACCTTCTACTTGTCCGTAGCTGGATCGATTCCATGCGTGTCATTGTGCTGACTCTTTTCCATGTCATGCATTTCCCACATCAAGGAAAAGT
>SNQJ01S0094548.1:13968-27646 GCA_010110895.2 Picea sitchensis | reverse complement strand
CGCGTTACACGTGGCCATGTTATCCAATTGCTAGCACTATAACCTCCAGGTGTGCCCATGATGCCCCTTACGTGACACACATTGTAAGTCAGGGGGAGTTGAACTCGAAACCTCATGGAACTTCATTTTCATGGCACTTGCCAATTGAGCTGCCCCCCTGGGGGAAGAGTTTGTCAGTTTTGGATTCACCTCCAATCAATAAATAAAATACCCTTGAATTTTGGTGAAATCACCAAATTTCATAAAATCAACGAGCCAACATAGGTGCTCGGCTATGTCTCGGTACCTTTGCCACTACATAGGAGGTCAGTCTTCCTTGTGCCAAATTGCTAAATTGAGGTTTCAAGAAACTGATTTGTTGGTGGGAATGTTGTTGTTGGCGTTTGTCAATGTGGTGGTTGTTGTAGCGTCACCTAAATGGGTTGGGGACTTTCGATATCTAGAAGGGAATTTGCCACAATAACATCAAACTAAAACCCGAATCTAATTATTTCATTATGGATTGCCTTTCCCTGTTCTAAATCAGCCAAGTCGGCTTCCCCTCCCCGACCATTCTGCCCAAACACTGCAATCAACGATGTCCAGGAAATGACATCTCGTTTAGACATTTTGTCAAACACATTGCGCGCATCCTCTATACTCCCACATTTTACATACATATCCACAAGAGCATTCACCACACAAATATTCGACTGAAATCCTTTCCTCCTAACTTCTTCATGGATCTCTTTGCCTTGTTCCAAATATGCCAAGTGGGCACACGCTGGAAGAATGATGGAAAAGGTGAATTGATTGGGTTGAATGGCCATTTATCGCATTTGGTAAAACAATCTCAATGCCTCTTCACAATGCCCATTCTTGGCATAAGTAGTGATCATAACAGTCCACGAGTAGACATCTCATTGAGGCATTTGATCAAACAGTTTGCGACCATCAACCGCTTACCTGCACTTGGAATAAAAGTTGAGAAGTGTGTTTCCCACAAGTCTGTCTTCCATGAATCCTCTCATCATGATTTGGGCATGGATTTGTTTTCCCTCTGATAAGGCATAAGGGTGTTATTGGAGCCATGGAAAATATGAACAGTCTATGGATTCTAAGTCTGTACGTAGAGGGAATAAGTATTTATATATATCATTGTGACATGAGAGATGTAGCCACTAGTAATTTTCTTAATACAACAGAGTTTGGGCTCTTCCATTTACCTGGGCTCTCCTATTAGGGAGTGAGGCCCAATCCTGCTCTGATACCATGTTGTTTTTTCATATGAGATGATATCAATATTCGATGTATTATTACAATGATGAGTGTTCCATATATAGGGAACATAAGGTGACCATCTATGAAAGGATGCATCCCTTGAATAATCAATAACTATTTATTATTATCATTTACTTACTATATTTAATAATCAATAATAATTATATTATTAATTATTATCTTTAGATAATGTCTTCCTAATGTTTTCCAAACATCAATAAGGTAGAGGTCATCAACAAGTCTCTAAAGACCATTTTGCATAAAACTGTCAGCCAGAACAAATCTGCCTGGGATATTATGCTATATCCCGCACTCTAGGCATACCAAACCTCGGTCAAGAATGCCACCGGATTTTCTCTTTTCTATTTAGTACACAGTGTGGAGTCGATCTTACCTATTGAATGCAAAATCACTTCTCTTAGATTGGCAGTTGCACTCCTCCTTGACACTTCTAATCTCGAGTGATGCCTTGTACACCTAGAGAGTCTTGATGAGCAGTGTCGAGACGCAACTACGACTATTGAGGAAAATAAATGACGTGTCAAGGTCCAATACAATACGTCTGTCTATCCTCGATTGTATGCCAAGGGTGACTTGGTCCTTTTATATGATCAATCCAAAGAGCCGTTGGGGTCAGGAAAGTTCAAACCCATGTGGCACGGTCCCTATATCGTGCGACGTGTCTTAGAAAAAGGAGCCTATGAATTAGAAGATTATGAAGGGAACATGTTGGTTGAGCCCAGGAATGGGATCTACTTGAAAAGATATTGCGCTTGATCCCTAAGCTTGGATGTAACTCTTTGTATACTAATGTAATTTAGTGTATATATCTTTTCCCTTTATTTTTTGTCTTCAACTTGCTTATCGAGTTTTCCTTTGGTTGGCAGATGTCAGCGGAGTCTTCGGTCTACTTAGGATTCACAGATGGAGCCAGTCGTCATACACAGAACTTGACATCCTCCACTTGGGTGGTTTACTCACTCGAGGGTCTACTAGTGTCTTTAGGTGGTGTATGCCTAGGGACATCCATGAATAATGTGGCCGAATATAGCGTCGTTATAGAACTTTTGTGCGATGCCATTTTACATGGTATTCGCTCTTTGGAGGTTCACCTGGATTCCCAGTTAGTAGTATGTCAGTTGAATGGCAGTTACCGTGTGTACAAGCCTACATTACTCGAACGATTCATATGGGTACGCCTTTTAGAGAAACAATTTGATTTTATTACTTATCATCACATACCTAGGAGTTCTAATTATGTATCTGATGCTTATGCTAATTTCCTTTTAGATTGGAATTTGTCACATAACTAAAGCAAAGTAAACATTCTCATCAATGTACACATTGTGATATAAGTAAAGCCAAAGAACCATGTTTTGTATATATTTCAAAAAAAATATGATGTTTATAGTACAAAATTGGGGCCAACACCCTCAATACACATATACAGTCGATAATACAAAATCCATGACATATACATCTGCGGTGCCAGATGTGTGTCATGATAAAAAACTACGACGTTTGTGAGACACCGAAAGAGTCACATCCAAGCTCTGGGCACACCAACCACTTTATGTAGCATGGCCTTAGGAAGATCCTCTACCTGAACCATCGAAATCCTATGTGTCAAACGAGACAGGTTTCCCTGCACATTTTGAATGACTCTCTCTGCTTCTCCTCCCGCCGCCTCATCTCCCTGGTGCCTCCGAAAATTTCATGGAAGCCCGTTCAACCGCCACAGACCTACGTCTGTGTCACACACATGTCTAGTTAGTACTTAAACATCATCCAAAAATATTTTTGTTTTACTATACAAAAATACAAAAAAATGAAATATCCAAAAACTTTGACATACCTATGTCCCCGTAGGTGGACCCTGGTGGAAATGGCATGTTAGGGTCCCCTCTGAAGTCAATCCCTACATAGGGGTAGTCATCCAGAGCAATGACCTATCGTCTCCACCAGTAAAATAAATCATTGTTGTAGGGTGTGGGCACCCTACCTCCCCCCTGTCGTCTCATTACCTCGGTCCACCGTGCCATGGTTGGATCGCGAGGTCCTCGAGGAATGATCTCAAATATAGGTCCCAAACCTAGAATCTGCTCAAAGAAAAAGCTACACAAGATGGATGCAAAACTGAAGTTCCTCTTGTCACCCTATTTTTATTCTGTCAACAGGCTCTTCATATAAGCCAATAGCGAGGTGCACCAATCGTATACTGTGGGTCTCAAACACTCTATGGAGTAGAACATAAGCGGCATCAATTCTTGGTGCCATGAAGCCAATCCTGTGATCTGAGTCAAAACAAGGACAACAACCTTGAGGCTTAGATTGTTTATCGCTCAGATGGGGAGTTGACTCCCAACCTTCTCGGTCCCTGCTATACAATGAGCATCTATGTAATCTTGTATCTTCGTAGCGCTCCCATCTCCTCGGGATTTGAGGTTAACCACCTCACCCTCGACGTGACAACCCCATCAATAAATATATATCCTCCACTTCAATCCTTAATGGTTTCCCATCAAGATTGAAGCTCTCATTGTCTGGATCCCAGTAATCCACGAG
Source organism: Picea sitchensis (assembly GCA_010110895.2). Classification (NCBI taxonomy): domain Eukaryota; kingdom Viridiplantae; phylum Streptophyta; class Pinopsida; order Pinales; family Pinaceae; genus Picea; species Picea sitchensis. Next base: position 23,821 of record SNQJ01S0094548.1, on the reverse strand, counting down.
TAACTATAGCAACCTCACTTGAGCCCTCATCCCTTTGAGTGCCCAAAACTTTTACAACTCGCATATTTCAAGGTCATTTGGGCCCCCGAATCTCTTTCCACAGCAGCATCTACCTCCTCATGTTCCCTTTCCCTCCATTCTAGCACCATCCTACTAGAGAAACGTCACTTTTTGAGTTAGCAACCATCAAAAACTTTGTTTACGAACATGTACGTGGGTTGTAGCATTCACAGTCACATATAGGGTTGAGTATATGTTGGATGTCTTTTACACAGCCACATATAACCTTATGCATACGCGACCCGATGAATGGTAGCCTGCGTACACCTAAATATCTAATTTGTGCCTTAAATAACTTGAAATTTGAAACCTAAATACAAAATGTAATCCACTAGAAAGGAAGAGTATGGGAAGAGGAATTACCTGGTCTAGACGGTATTTGATTCTGTCACTTGACACTCCCGCAATCACCAATTGAAGATCGAAGGTAATTTGGTGCAAATTCACTATTTGGGTAAAAAAAGTCAAATGACATAGTAAAATTTGGTTTTTGTTACTATTTATAGCAGTTTTTACCCACTTTACATAGTTTCAGATCGTATTTTCACCTAATGGACTAATACAGCAGTGGATTGAGTTGGTTTTTGTAGTTTTCGCCAGGGATTCTTGTGGTTTTTAGTGTTATGTTGACCATTCGTAACTACGGACAGGTGTTTTCGCTACCTAGCATATAGGATAGGTATCCATTCCATCATGCACACTTGCATTGTCCTATAACTTTCACTCATCTGCCTTAGGTATGAACCCATTTCTTAGTGACTCAGAACCCTCCATCTGCAATACGTGTCATTATCAAATGGTAGAGACTTACCAAACATGGGTACCCTATTTAGATCCTCTGCTCCATTTGGTGCCCATGCAAAGATATTTTTCGTAGGACCGGGAGTCCCTTATAGGTAATACATGACTTTATGTTGAGCCTCATTTCTCACTCATAAACATGATGATCTATACCTAGAGGACTCCCAGACAATTTTGATATAAACTCTTTTCCGACTCATTTTCAAAAAGTGAAAAGATTGTCGAGTGAACTTGTCTCTTTCACACTAGTAAATTGGATTTGAAAGGATGCCTATTTGGTACAATTTTATCCCTTTTTCAAACCAAGTAGACTACGATTATGAAAAAGGACATTTTTTGGTGTTAATTTGTATTGTATCTCATGCCCTTGCTTGCAATATTGAGCCTATATCTGGTTCTCACTTTGCGTTATAAATCATTTGCCTTAGCAGTTTTGCATCCTCAACCAAGAAGATCCTCGTTTATATCCTTTGCAACTTGGCACCCTATACCTAGGAGGGAAAATTCCCCTGAGTGTCCATCTCCCGCATGCACCTCCTTGCATTGAGCATAGGTATGTTCCACTGTTGGAACTAGTTTTTCTTACTTGCGACACTCGTTTCCTCCTTTGTATCATAGCATTCATTTAACTATGAAAAACAAAATATGGGCGAGAAGGGAGTATTATCTTATATTAGCAGTAGTCGTGTCGCCTTTGAACAGAGCAAAAAGTTATTGAGTCCATTTGTCCTCATAATTTTGGGTTTAGCATGGCCTTAGGAAGTTGAGCTCATTACAGAGAGTTTACTCCCCCGACTGGTTACTCTTCCAATCCCTATGGAGATTTTTATTGATGCCTCATGCATCTCATGGTTTCATCATTGCGTCTATGCCACCATAGTATTCCGTATCTCTCATGCTATTGTTCAAAGGATATTTATCAACCTATGTCAGCCATTCCTTAGAACTCTTGACTTTGCATGTCAGCCATACCCTTAGTTTGTCTCAGAATCACATGAAGTTTTAGTCCTATTACGCACCCTGGTCCTACTTTCCTCATTGGTAGGTAACCTTGAACCCAACAGTTGACATTTCACAATTGGTTGTTGACTGGGTGGTTTCCCTTGTGTTTGACGACAATACATCTATTCACACATTGAGATTTGTGCAGTGTCTTGGATGCCATTATCCTTATTGGTGGTTTCCTCGCCTTTGTCAGTTGTTTTCCTCACTGGATGTTATTCAGAGGGTATTTTTGTGTCCCACTTTCCCTTGGCACACTTGAAAGACGCACAGGGTTGTTGGTTTTTGAACATGTTCTTCCTCTGATTCCCTCCAAATCATCAAGCTCATGCTTCGTACCTCGTGTTGAATGATGAGAAATTCCTTGATGCTCTCCTTTCAGCGGATCTCCTTCCATCGACTTCAGCTCATCTATTCTGGAAACGAGACCTAGAGTCATATGAATACCTAGAGGCTTGTAGTCATTAGTGGCAGGTTCTCTCGCCATCGACAGTTGGGAATACATCAATGTCTCCTAATCGATGGATTATTCAAGTGTTTGACCCCGACTCCTTTATTCACACTTGTAAGAATGTACTCGGTGCCTTGATACCTACTTTCATTATTGGTAGGATGTCTTTCATTTGTTAATGGTATACCCCAATGATGGGTAATCAAACGAATTCTCATTGTGCTCGACCACAACTCCTTTATTCACACAATGTAGACTTGCACCTTTGGTGGATTGTGTAGAAGACTCGAAGACCTCAGTATGTAGCCGCAACTTTCCTGAGCTATTGCTACCCTTCCATTGGACCAGTACCTGTGTGACTTCAGTGATCATGGGAGATCAGATTGTACTCTATTGTATACATATATCTTCAGATTGATTTTGAGTCTGGTTTTACTGGGCCTTGTTTGTGACTATGACATCCTTGGGCATGTAACCACATTTGTATTTGCCTATTCATGGCCATGGATAGTTGTTTGGTATATTTTCACATGGATCTGCAGTGTAATTCAAATTGGCATCCATGTATGCAAAGTCAATACAGATTGTAATGAGCAACTAGTTCTTCTAGTTGGGTCCCCATTACTCCACTTATGGGTTTTTTAAAATGTATTTTGGTCATCGTAGATACTCCTCTGACTTGACCTCACACATTAGGGGGCATATGTTAGAGCAATATTTGTCGCACCCCATGCAATCTTGCATAGAAGGCTTGTTTCCATTTCCCTATGCAGACTTGAAGTCCCCTTTTGCAAATCCCAGAGATAAAAATAATTTTTTTCCACATATACGCACCTTGCCTACTATACAACATGTGTATACATAGGTTGCACCACTACAACCCGTGTACATCGGAAAATGTGCCCAAAATTGAAAAATAGTGTCGGGTTTCCATGTCACTTCACGAGATCAATGATCCTTGGCCTTCCATATACTAGAAACGTTCTTACTCGGCCCTTCAGTTCCACTTGAAGGATATAAATGGGCCAAATCCGAGCTATGGAAAAGGAAAAAGAATTCAACTTTGAGAGAAAAGTTACTCTAGAGGAATTATCCAATTCACATTGAGTCTGCATCCCTTTTTCCTTTAAGTCTGAACACATTGTTCATCCCCCAACATCTTCCCTTACTGATTGAGAACTTCATTGTCTCTCTTATATGAGATTTCCTTTGGTGGAGGCCCATCTGGAAGGAACTTAATTTCTCAGTTCTGAACCGTGTCGACACGAAACTTTGTAACTTATTCACTTCTATTGATTATATCTTAATATAAATACTCTTTTCTCATCCAAGTAACATCTTGAAAATATTTTAATTATTATTCCATGGGTGTATTTGTTATAAATGTTGATGGATTATTCTATTGAATGTGCTAACATCATATATTATCACCATATGCTTGCATTGCTTGGTTGTTGAGGACTAGTTGCATGTATATTTCTTTGGGTCAAGTGCTCAACGGTGGACTTCATCGAAGGTTTGGACAAGGTAGGTATTTTATCTTGTCTCTCTATCATATTTTTTTATATATAATACTTGAGAGTAGAGTTGATTTCTGCAGTCATTTCCGTCTATTGTGGTTTACCCCTAGCCATAGAGAGATTTTCCTCGTAACAACCCTCGGCCTTGGTTCTTTTGTGGCAGGGAAGTTCTTCTATTGTGGAAGGGAATCTCTTCTCATTCTCTGGGAGACTTCACACAAGCCCTCGGCCTATTCCTCCTCTGTAGAATATTTCAGAAGGGGTGCTTCATGGATCGGGTGATCAACAACATCCTTCCTGATAACTCCCTCTCAAAATAAATTCTCAAACTGCAACAACTCTCCCAACGATGACAACTCATAACATCAATACTCTATCGTGGCTCCTCAAATCATATCTCAACTGTTCAACTTGGCCGACGGTGAGTAACCAGCACAAATATGAGGGCTCAATTTACTACAACAATTGCTCTCAATGGCACTCAAAAGCCGAGACCTTCTCCAGAAATATTTGTCAACAGTTCATCTACTTTGGTCATGTCTATACATATGAATATCTCATCACCAATTTTGTCCAACAATTTGTTGTATATCATTTTTCCTCAAGTGATATGCAAATCCATGTTCTGACTCATACAACCATCAGTTCTTGGAAATGGAACTTCTTCGACAACCTTCTTTTTGATGGAAAAGTAGATTTTGAAACCGATCTCACCGCAAAATCCACAAAACTCCATTAGAGTTTAATTTCACTTTTTAATAAGAGATCTACCTTCATATTTTTCTTATGCAAATGAATTCAATATTTCTTCATGCTTTTCACTAATGGAATTAAGTATACAATGCATGATGAAAACGCTCAACTATGCAAAAATGCTATCCATTTCTTACCAAACCAATTTAAAGGACCTTCTTCCTTCAACTATGCTTCTTCAGCGATCGATTCAGGAAAACTAATTACATGTTCCACCATCTCTTTTGTAGCCTCCTTTTGCATAGGTTCTTTCAAGGGATTCTTGTTTGGTGTGCGACGAAGCTCGGGGTGAAGATTCCAACATTTCCCGGTCCAATGACCACTCATTTTGCAATGAGTGCAATAGTTGTGTGACTTCATGTCCGTCTCACCTTCACTGTAAGGATATTTTCTCTTCCAACACTTTGCAACACTCTTGTTGTTCCAAGATTTTCAAGGAGACTTTGACTTCCTCTGGAATCTCTTGCTAGATATATCACTTTCATAAAGTGATGTGCCATCATTTTTCTTAGATGGTGTTGATGATGATTTCAACTCTTTGATTGAAGAATCCTATGCTTCTAATGATTTTGAGCATTCTCCTTAACCATACCCCAATCCTACATATCGGGGCCTTCCCACAACCTCAAGTGGTTGAATGATGCCTTGACAATTAATACCAAGACCTCCTCCTTTATACTCCATATTCCTCAGTAATTTCAAGTCAATGCCCTTGGTGTGGCTTTCAAAAACTCCAAAAGAAGCATCATCATTAATAAGGGAAGGAATTGAACATGGAGAATTATTTACCTCCATTCTTGTTTTTGACACTTGGTCATCTTCTTGAAGTTTGGCCAATTATTCCTCCTGATTGGATGAAGTTGTAGATGAGACTTATAGGAAACCACTTCGTTATTTGGTGTCAGGAGAACATCCTCTATTATCTGACAATATGTGCACCCATCAACATTTTCAAGACAAGAACCATATCTAATGTACTTGTCATGGTCGCAAGTTGGTCTCGTCTTGGATGAACTTTTTGTTTCTCCTGTAGTGAAGCATTCCCCAACTTGCTCCTCCATAGCTTGTAGTTGCAAACATATTTTGTTCTTTTCTTCTTCTGATTCTTGTAGCAACCTCCTCAATTCATCATTCTCTGTCTGAATTGTCTAGTTGATTTCTTCAAGCTCACGAAGCCATGCTTGCTTCTTTGGTTGCCCATGATTATTCGTAATCTGCAAAATTGGTGAGACCTGTTATGATACCACTTGATCTGATATTCTTTGTGAGAACCTTCTCTACAAAAATCTACGATGAGGACCTTTTACTAATGATTAATTGCATGTGAACATGATCAAATTATCATAATTATCTGCATGTGCAATTAAATATATACTTAATCAAGAAAGAATACAATAAAAACTCACACATATAAATTGACACCCATGTGTTAATAGAGTTCACCATATTTTGGCTACATCTCTGGATCCACATGGAATAAAAATTTATTTATTATCCTTCTTATGAAAGCATTGGGACTTTTTCACAAATGTGTTACTTGCTCCATACAAAGCTACCTTCTCCTTAACAAAGGATTCAAGAAGGAACTCACATAAGTGACCTTACTTTATACACTAGAAGGGTTACATTCCTCTCAATGAAAAGCTCTCTCGATCCCTACCAAGCTCTCTCTCCAAGGGGGCCTCCTCAAAGGACTTACATAAGGAATTTACACAATTTCCTTCTCTCCATAATTTGAGACAAGATCCACAAATTTAGGATCTAATAAAAACCTAAAGGACAAGAATGAGAAATCATCTCAACCAACTTATGAGACCCTTAACTTCCCCTTGAGACTAGGAAACCAATTGTGATAAAATGAGGAAGAATCCCAAACAAACTCATGAGACTCCCAACTTCCCATTAAAACTAGGAAACTAATTGTGAGGTGGATTCTCACACTTAATTTAATTTCTTTTTTACAAATTCAATGAAAAATAAATGAACACATTGTGCTCAAATGTATTAATCATTTATAATTAATCATTTCAACTTTACCAAAACTGTAATGAGTTTTAGCCTTGGTGTGTAAAGTGTAATACACCTTGTCCATAATGTTGCAGAAAGTTGTTTGAGACTTCTTCATTAGAAGTGGAGATCCTCCTGGATTAGTGCAGAAAGTCGACATGAACATGTTGAATGGTGTTCTTAAGTTCATCAAGACCAACTCAATGAATTTTCCATCCTTCTTCTGAAAGTTCTTTCCACATTCACCCAATTTCAGCTAGATTTCCTTGGCACGTGCCAAATAGTACTCCATTCTCTAAAAGGAATGAGGATTGAGAGAGATCAACTCTTTCTCTAACTGCATGATGTGGCTCTTGTTGACTTGGTCGAACAAGGTTTTAATCTTCTTCCAGACATGATGAGGACAATTGATTCCACTCATGTGAAAATGAATCTCCCACGAGATGTAGGTCATAATGACCCCTACTACCTCATCCTCCTTACCATCAACAACAAACTTTGTCTGGTCGTTTGTTGGGTTTGGAATCATCACCTTTGTATACTGCCACAATCCTTTACTCTTTATCAAGTTTTCCATATCGAGTTCCCATACTGCATAATTTTATCCGTTCAGAACAACATGATCAATCTTTGAATCCATATTCGATATCTTAGACATATTGGTCTTTTTCAATAAGTTCCAATCAACAAACCATCGGCCCAAAGTCAATCACATGACAGATCAAACTAAACAAGGTTTGTACATAATGGGTTAAGGTTTTAAACCATTAACTCTGATACCATGTAGGGGAATACAGTGGAATCGACATGAAACATAAGACATTATTGCAGATAGTCGAAGAGGAATAAACAAAATTCGAAGATAGATGGTGGTGTCTAAAGACATCGTTACAACACTTAAGAAGATTTCACTCTAATCATAACATCACAATGCATGTTGTACATCTTGATCTGCATGATCTATTGCACAATCTCTAATTCCATGATTGATAATGACCTAGGGGGTCTCTTTTATAGCCTCAAGATCTAACTGATTTTCATAGAATCCAGAAGATCTTGTCCACTTGTAACCGTTGACTATTAGATTTGACTTCATAAAATTCACTCTGTCGATTTGGTTTGACAGGACTTGACCTGACCTCCTATGCGTCCAACTCATAATTGATTGTTGGGTTGGTCGATCCACCACCCGACTATCTTTGATTGTTGGTCGACTGTCTAACCAACAAGCACATCAACTATTTGACCGAATGGTGTGGTGTGTCGGTGAATTGCCCAACCGACTGTATCCAGATGTAGGTCGACCTCTCAACCGAGTGAACCTAGGAAATGTGTGATAAACCATCAATGTTTGATGTTCCAACAATATAGTTGTAAACCATTACAAAAAAGAGAAATTTGTTGGATTGGACATTCCATACTCCTAATTATGCTACTTCATTAGAGGACTTTCCCATTAATCCTCAAAAGGGTTTCTCTCACTCTAATTTCTTTCTCTAACTAATTGTAACTAGAATTCAAGCCTAAATTCATTTCTCTCACTTTGAATTCTTTCTCTAAGTAATTGTAGCTAGAATTTCAAACCTAAATTTGCTCACTTCGAGTTATCTAACTATTATCTAACTATAATTGTAACTAGAATTTAGGTTATAATTGTACCTAGAATTTCAAACCTAAATTCTGATTCTTCAAAGTATTTATTAAATCTAGAGATCTACTTAACCGTTTCAAAGTAAGTTGGCTCTCCACAAAGATGATTATAGAAATATTGTAGCTAGAATTTCAAACCTAAATTCTGATTCTTTAAATTATTTAGTCAATCTAGATATCCTTAACCATTTCAAAGGAAGTTGGATCTTCCACAAATAAGATTATAGAAAAATGTTGAAAGCATTTTCTGCATTTTTCTTCTTACGAGTTCCATGAGTTCCATAAGAAGAGATAAAAAATTATTTCAATATCTATAAAATATAAGCATTGATATTTATATATAATGGCCTTTCGTGAGCATACACAACCCCATGTATATAATGAATTCATTAAAATATCATATATAATGAATTAATAAAAATTGGGCACCTAACTAAATGGTAAAATTCTCTTTGAAAGCCCATCAGCTAGCATATTCATTTCATTTCCCGATTGATGTGAATAACGAAAATCTAATCAAAATATCTTTTTAACTCTTTGCATATTCTCAGATAACGCACTGCTAGGGTTTGGAGAAACTACAAGCTAGGGTTTGGCAGTCGCGGTTGTAGCAGAGGATAGCATGAGCACCAAAGNATAGGGGGAAAGGGACAAGAAGTGTAGGTTTCAAGACACCAATGACATGCACCTCAGGATCAGATCCATAAAAAGGTTAGGAAAGGAACCAAGGAAAAAGTGAGTGCATGGGGGAAGAAGTTAGAGAAACCCAGATTGAGGCGCAAGACACAGCGAAGCCAAACGGAATGGAAGGGCGCAACCCATGTAAACCCAAAACAAAAATGATACCCAAGGTAATACTTGAGGATCCACAAACGCAACTCTACAGGGACTAGATGAAGATGCATGTGCTAATATGAAAGTTTATGGGCTTGTGGCCCACAGAAAGAATGTTGTTCAACTGGATTAAATATCACTGGAAACCAAACAGAGAAGTGGAGCTCCACTTGGGCTCAAAAGGATTCTTTACAACAGTTTTCATGAACCTAGAAGACAAGGATCCTGTCTTTGAGGGGGGGGCATACTTCCACAGCTCAGTAAGACTGTACATGCGTCCATGGAAGGAAAATTTATCCCCATAAAAAGAGACATTAAAAAATGTGTCGGTCTAGTTGAGATTTTATTCCTTACCATTAGACTACTGGATGCCCTCCACTTTCGAAGCAATATGAAACAAACTGGGGAAATATGTGAAGGCCTCAAAAGCCAACCTAAAAGGGAGATATACATCTTACATAAGAATCTGCATAGAGATGGATGTATCGGGAGCACTCCCAGAATCCATAAGTCTAGAATTCAGGGATGAGGAATGTATCCAAAACATAGATTATGAACAGATCCCCTTCAGATGCAGAATATGTCATGAACATGGACACCTGATCAGAGAATGCCCTCTTAATAAAAAACTGGAAGTGGAAATCCCCAAACCACGGTAGGCATAGGTGATTTTAGGGGTGAAATTTCGTAGATGGGCGAAATTAAGAGGTTTGGAATTTTGGTTGGGCGAATTATTTACATAGAGAGGTTTTTTTGGTTTACCTATATATAGCCC
>SNQJ01S0094547.1:43504-61738 GCA_010110895.2 Picea sitchensis | reverse complement strand
TCTGTTTCTGTAAGTTAGCAGGCCTCCATCTATCATCTGGTAGCCTTCATACTTTATCCCTGTGGGTTCTTGCTCCAGGTACGAGGTCACGGTCTGGAAGAATGTGTCTGTTTATTGTGCATTCTTAACTCTTTCCCTGACATTGGTCTCGAAGGTGCTTACCGCTGCCAGATGAATTGTTTTCATACTTCTGCTAAGGGCATCGACCACCTTATTTTCCTTTCCCTTGATATGTTTGATTTCGAAATCAATCTCACTAAGAAGGGCCATCCACCTAGCTTGTCTAGCATTGAGTTTTGGTTGGTCAAACAAATGTCGCAATCCATAGTGGTTTGTCATGAGTACGAATTTCCTTCCCATGAGGTAATGCCTCCACATTTTCAAGGCATGCACTATGGCGGCCAACTCTAGATCATGGGTCACATAGTTGGCTTCGTGCTCATTCAATTTTCGGGATTCATAGTAGACTACACTTCCTTCTTGCATAAGCACTGCCCCGAGCCCTTCCTTACAGGCATCTGTGCACACGAGGAAGTCATTTTTGGGATCAGTGATCTTCAGCACGGGTGCATGGGTCAGAAAGTGTTTCAGGGATTGAAATCTTTCTTCACATTCTTGTGTCCACGTGAATTTAACTCCCTTCTTCTAGAGGGCAGTGATTGGACAACCAATCTTGGAGAATCCTTTTATAAATCTCCTATAGCATCTTGCTAAGCCTATAAAGGATCTCATATCCGAAACGTCCTTTGGGGTAGTCCATTCCATGATAGACCGTATCTTGTTAGGGTCTACTGCTACTCCTTTTTCAGATATGACATGGACCAAGTAATGTATTTGCTTCTGGAAAAAGTCACACTTGCTAAATTTGGCATAGAGCTGATGTTCTTTTAGCACTTGAAGCACAAGTCTAAGATGTTCCTCATGTTCCTCTTTATTCTTGGAGTAAATTAATATATCGTCAATAAAAACCAGTACAAATTTGTCTAGGAATTTGCTGAGCACATTGTTCATCAAGCACATAAAAGTGGCAGGGGCATTGGTTAATTCAAATGGTACTACCACAAACTCATAGTGACCATATCTCGTCCTGAAGGTAGTTTTGTTGATGTCTTCACCCTTGATTTGGACTTGATGGTATCCAGATCTCAAGTCAATCTTTGAGAAGATGGAAGTACCTCCCAATTGATCGAACAAGTCATCAATCCGGGGTAAGGGGTACTTGTTCTTTATGATTACCTTATTGAGTTGTCTATAATCTATGCACAGTCGGAGGGTACCATCTTTCTTATTCACAAACAAAATTGGTGCTCCCCATGGGGAAATGCTGGGCCGAATATAGCCTTTGTCCATCATTTCTTTTAGTTGTAATTTAAGCTCAACTAGCTCGAGTGTGCTCATCCTATAGGGTGTCCTAGACACGGGCACTACTCCCGGTGCAAGTTCTATCGAGAAGTCAATGTCCCTTCTCAGAGATAAACCCGGTACCTCTTCCAGAAACACATCTCTATATTCTCTTAGTGAGGGGTGGTCTTCGAGGCTTGGTTTGTCATCTTCAATTGATTCCAACACCTATATCGCATATAGTGGACATCCATTTCTGCAATACTTTCTCATTTGAAGGGCTGATATTTGTCTCACCGAGATAGGGTTTTGGATCCCTCGAAGGGTTATCCTTCTTCCTTCTTCACTTACACATTCTAAGGTTTTATGGTAACAGTCCAGTTTGGCTTTATATGTGGCTAGCCAATCCATACCAATCAACATGTCATACGATCCTAGGGGTAGTATGTTAAGGGTTGCTTGGGTGGGGAATTCATCCATAGTGAATTGGCAAGCTGGTATGACCTCCGCTACCTTCCTTTTGGTGCCAGTGGCTAACTGTACCAACCATGGCTTGGCGTGTTTACGTGGTTGTAATTTACACTTATCAACAACCTTAGGAGCTATATAACTCAAATTTGAACCAGGGTCAATTAGAATAAACACTAGATGGTTGGTGATCATACCTTCCATCTCCACCACTGAAGCTTGGTGGTCAGCTTGTTTATTATCCACGGCTGCATAAATTTGCGGCATACTCCTGGCCACGTCATTGACGGTGGTAGCTTCTTGAACATTGTAAATTCTCTGACTGTTCTTTTGCTGGTGCGGGCAGTCCCTCAGTAGATGTTCTTCTCCACAACCCCAACATTTCAAGGGTTATCTCTTTGGGTTATCAATCTTTCCTGGGGTAGATCCAAAAGGTTTATTTCCGCTTTAGGAGGAGAAATTCTGCTGGTGTACACTTCGGCTTAGGAAGCTCATCCTTGAGTCCTTTTTATAGTTTTTAAATCTTGGGGATTTAAACCCCTTTTTCTGGAATCCCGAACTATTCTTCTGCTTCCAGCCTTCGCGAGGTTCTGTCCGATGCCCAAGCTGTTCATAACAATATCTTGTCTTTTGGATAGTGTCTTCTAGGGTCTTTGGCTCGTCAAACTCAATCATGTTCTGATAGTCCTTAGGTAGTCCACTGATGAATCGTTGCACCTTTGCCTTTTCTTCTTTTATATAGGGTACGTACCTCAGCAATTCGAGGAATTTGTTGACATATTCCTCTATGGTGAGTTGCCCCAACTTGAGTTCATAGAATTCTTTAGTCTTTTCGTCGAAATACTTTTTCGACAGATACTTCTTCCTGAATTATTTTTCAAACCATTCCCAAGATAGGTCTTCTTCGTGAATCCCTGTTACGTTCTTAAGGTCTTCCCACCAAATGGAAGCCTTCCCATTCAGGTTGAAAGTGGCTACTCGGGCCTTCATGTTTTCCGAGAAGTCATGGACTCTGAAATACTTCTTTAGTCCAAGCAGCTAGGCCTCTGCTTCTTCTCCCTTCTTTATTTCACCGTCGAAAGAGGGTGGTTTGGCCTTCTTGAATTCTTCAAGATTATGATTTTTGGAATGATTTCGCTTCTTCTGTTTTCTTTGGGAATAAGAACTAGTTCTGCTACTAGAAGATTCCTCCGAATCGCCAGTTTCCTTTCCAGAGGAATCGTCAGACGCTTGTTCCTTATCTTTGGGGTGGAACTTTCTCGAGGTGCTCTTCCCAATGTGGCCACTTAAAAGACCATGTTTTTGTATCTCAGGTGGACTTCGACTTTTCTTTGTCTGTCGTTGGTCCGCGTGACTGGTGTCAGGTCCATGCTGCAATTGTCTTTGTATGTCGGATAAACTCTACAACAAGACTGCATTAATTTCCATTTTCTTCTCTTGCTCTTTTATCAACCTCTCGTTGTTGGCCTTGCAGCTCTGTAGTTCGACCATGAGGCTTCTCACAGTCGCAGCTAGATCTGGAGGGGTCTCTACCGCTCTCCTTTCGTCAGACTCTTCGTCTCTATTGTGGGAGCCATCCCCCACTTCGTGGTGCGTCACCATTCTATGCGTCTGTAGTTTCCCGTGGTTGATCGTCCGCTTGTTATGCAGGAAAAACACTTGTTGTTAGCCAATATTATATTCATTCACAATCAATGCATAATTCATATTTTTCAAATGCATACACACCATATGAATTTTCATTCTTAACTTCGACTTTTGATGAAGGGGGTTAGGATAGAGAGTTACTCCTTTTAAGAGTACTTCAAATGGAGTTTCTGCGCAACTCATTCATGAGCCCAAGCAGGACAAGTGTTGTAACCATGCTCTGATACCAATTTTTCACAAACCCACTACGACAACCTAGATTTTTCGTTTTTTTTTTTTCGAGGGACAGAATCCCCAAATTTCTATGGGGCCTAGCATAGACCATCCCTTCCCTTATCCTCCTCCATGTGATCGTTGGCTATGACCACAGGCCTTACCAAAAAGGCGCTTCTGGCTTTTGCGTTTCAGGATTTCTGTGTGCGAGCTCTCTCTGGCTCCTTGTCCCTTGAAATGTCGAAACTTGCTCACACTAAACCGGCTCATCCACAGAGCACGTCGGGGTTTTGTATACTGAGATTTCGCGACTTACGAAGACAAGGGGTTTTGCCCTCTGGTTTCCTGGATGCTGAAACGCCAAAACTTATTCACACTAAACAGGCTCATCCACAGAGAGCGTCGGGGTTTCGTATACCGGGATTTCGCGACTTGCGAAGACGAGGGGTCTTGCCCTCTGGTTCCCCGAATGCCAAAATGCCGAAACTTATTCACACTAAACTGGCTCATTCACAGAGCACATCAGGGTTTCGTATACCGGGATTTCGCGACTTGCGAAGACGAGGGGTCTTGCCCTCTGGTTTCCCAGATGCCGAAACTTCGAAACTTATTCACACTAAACTGGCTCATCCACAGAGCACATCGGGGTTTCGTATACGGGGATTTCACAACTTGTGAAGACGAGGGGTCTTGCCTTCTGGTTTCCCAGATGCTGAAACGCCGAAACTTATTCACACTAAACCAGTGGTCCAGATCACTCATGGATCAACGACCACGATCACGTCGCGATTTCGCGAATCGTGAGTTCGCGCGGTCTTAACCTTGACCACTCCAAGTCGCGAGTCAACAAAATGCTACCCAACTGCCACGTGTCATGTGCTGATGGACGGTTCTGAATACTTCGGTCCTTTCAGGACTTCGTCGAGTCCACTCTCCTGCCTATGCAAGGGTTAAGATCGACGGTCAATAGAGCTCCAATAGATCCTTGGATATACGGTCCTGGATCCCATCATTACTTGCGAAGGCTGAAGGGGTCGAGGTATTAACGCATGCGCTCCTCCTCTAGATCCATTGGTCTTGACAAATCTGGGGTATTTCTGAAAGGATTCCGACCGTTCGTCTACCAAACGATGGGGTATTCTCTTTCGATAATTGGACTCGCTATCCTTTCTGAGCTTGATTCACGAGATTCAACCTCTCGAGGCTTCGAACTCCCATGACTTCGAAACCTGAGAGAACTACTCTTTCTTGTACAAGGTTTCTAGACCCAGGTCATTTGGACCTTCAGATAATTCTTGGGTAATTATCCCTAGGCTTGGTGACCTGACTGAGATGCCTTCCTAATTCGTCGAGCTATGAACTCTGTGACCAGGGTAAAGTAAACTCGTGGGTTTGCTATAATGGTAGTCTTTTCAAGGAACTCACTCCGAATCTGAAATGTGAGGAAACTCCCCAGAAAAAGGTGCCTTCGAGAATTAAACCAGGACAGAGCGCGAGTCAAGTAGATGGGACAATTTTCAAGAGAACGGACTTGTTTTTTGAACTTATTCATTCTATACGTAAACCGATTGTGGTCATATATAAGTATAAGCATGCATCCATTATTCCAAATCAAAACACAAGGCAATCACTTCTATATAGAGACCATTTATGAGCGTATAAACATGAGCATGCATCCAGGATATTCAATTCAAAATACAAGACATAAACACTTATCAGGAACACCAGGCGTGATACGACTGCGGAGAGGGGTGCTCGTTTCCACCCAACCGTAGGCTCAGTGACTCCAAATGGATTTACCACTAGCCACCCTTGATCTAGACCATGATGCTTGAGATTCATTCTCATACTTCCAACTCAACGGATGTCAAGGACGAAGGTTACTCTCCTCCTCCTCTATTCAAAACTCCCTGTATTTTCAGAGTTCCTCCCGGTTCTTTTTCGCGATCCCTATCGCGCGTATTCTCTCCCCCCTCGTTCCCCACACTTCCTTTCTTTCCTTTTCTGCAAGATTGCATGTGGCGCGAATTCCCCCGTTCATGGTCAGGTCTGCGAGCTTCTACGGATGGGCGGTTCGCCCCCATCCCCTCATTAACTCTTAAGGAGCCTCCCCACCTACCATCCTGACGGGTAATTCATTCCAGGGTCAAAGAGTTTCTCTTGGTCTTTGAGCAAGTAAAAACCAGTACGGTATTGGTTCGGTGGAAGTTAACACAACCATTCCAGGTCCCTTCCACCACCTCTCATTAGCTATCGTGGTCTCTTTTAGCACTTCCCCTCCCAGCAATCATGCAACTCGTATTCATAACATAATTTACATTCATCGACCTTTTATACAAAGGTCCGTCAAATTAAACATTCACATCTTTGATTTTGCCATAGTTCTTGGCCAATATAGTTATTTTTACAAGCTGGGGGAAACAGGGTGTTACAATCTAACTTGTTCTCTGACTTCATAGAATAAGTCATGGTTGTTTTCACTTGGTCAAACCCTGGATTTGACCACAAAATCAAACTTGACGTCTTGGCTTGCTGAGAATACCAGGAGATGTGTTAGGCTAGGGCGCACTGATATGTCTGGATATTATGTCAATCTCTTCACTTAAGGTGCCTCAACGAGAGGATTAGGGTTTATGCAACTGCTCCTGCTAGTAACCCTAGCGACAGTGTCTTGGAAGTTGTTTCTGCTAGTAACCCTAGCGACAATTCTTCAATGAGCTTAATATCCTAGCGGCTATGTTTCCTTCCAGCATTTAGACTTAATGAAGGAGGTGTGGGCCCATAACCTGTTAGAATATGAAAGATGTGTGTTCATTTTACCATTGACAATACCCTTGTCACCCAACCCTCCGAGCACCTTAACCTTGACAGAGAATCATTCCGGAAGCAAACCCTAGGCTAGATAGCCATACAAAGGGTAGCACACTTTTCCCCAAGGATAGTGCATCAACAAGAGCTGATCAGATAGTCCAAACCCTAGCCAAGAGATAGTCCAAGCCAAAACGTAACTGCTAGCTGCAACAGTTGCACCGACAACTCTCCTCCAAACCTACGCACAAGATTGCAACTGCAGTGCACAGAACTGGCTCTCTGCAACTGCTGAGATGTGTCAAATAAGAGACTCGCGCCCTGTATTTATAGTGGTTCTGACAGACTTACTGGGGCTGACTTCTCCTTCTGGGTACCTGTCTGTTCAGTATAAATTAATTCTTTTGGCTGACTTCTTCTCTTGAAGGCTAATAACCTAATACATATTATCTTCTTGATCCGACACGTCTTCTAGGGTTATTAGCCAACTCATTAGGGTTTCTCTTGCTTCCTGGAGTCTTCTATTCTTGTCAGGTTTACACGTGGAGGTAAATACCTTCCGCAGCTACCATAATATCAACACTATCTCGAAGGACGTTGCTACTTCTGGGGTTACCACTGAAGAAGAAACAATTTTTAGGGCCCAATAGTTAGATTTGATATATGCTCAGTCTGGGATGTTATACCACATTCTTCTTGACGCACCGTGGTCTACTTATGACCCTGGGAAAAAGCCCAGACCTAATGTCGATAACATCGTAGGTTCTGTCAATGTAAAGTCTGCAGACTCGGTGACAAACCAATTGAAAGAGTTGTCTTTACGCCAGTCTACAGGAGGACCAACCTTGTCTATGTCCTCCAACCCCACTCAGTCGGCGGATGTACACTCAGTGCAATTGTCATCCAACCCAAATGGTAACCAACAACCAGGAGGGAATAAGAAGAAAGGATGTAACAACCGTAAGGATGGGATAAATGGTAATAAACCCAAGGATAATAATAATAATGAGAAGATGAGTAATAATGCTCGAGAGGGAAAATGAGAAAGACGTAAGGTGAAGTTTCCCTATAAGTTTTGCATAGATGATCACCTTACACATTTATGCCCCAAACTTGTAGAAGTTGCAAGGCTATTAGCTCAATCACCCATTGTGTTGATGAATCCATTCCCTCATAATCAACAATTAGTGTTGAGCTCCTCGAACGCCGGAAATGCAGCTGGTGGAGGTCAAAACCAATAGTCACAAGATGGCGATCGTTTATGTATCAACATGGTCGATGCGAAAATCAATATAGCCAATCGATCTCGAGACTATAGTTTTAAACAAACTATTCCTGGTCTAGAATCTCCTCCTCCTCCTCTGGAGACGACTTTACAGATTGAGAAACCAGAGCCACCGCCTCGTATTCCGAAAGGAGTATTCAAGCGCTCTACCCATAATCCAAATGCTAGAGCTGCCCGAAACTACTCTATTGTTGAGGACCTGGGTCAAACCCCTTGTGCGATGTTGGCTTTGGAGGTACTCTAGACGTGTCCTTCATAGAGGAATGCCTTACTTGCTGCTTTAGGAGCTCTAGAATCCAGTGGCTCAAAGGTTATCAAGTTTGACATCACAGATGTTAAGCCTCGCTTGCCTTACCATGTGGCTTTCCAAATCCATGTGGACTATTCAAAGTATACCATCAAACGTGCAGTTGTTGATGAAGGCGTTGCTACATGTGTGATGTTCCTGGTATGTTGAAAAGCTCTCGATTCTTCGACCCTTTCCAAGTCATTGCACATGTTGACTTCTTTCGACGGTCATTCCTTCCACCTTCACGATATTCTCCCCGCCTTTCTGGTCCAGTTGGGTGGAAATACGTTAGAGGTGGAAGTAGAGGTAGTTGATGCGCCTCTTGATTATAACCTGTTACTAGGTTGCAATTGGACTTATGCTATGATCGCCATCATGTCATCTGTCTTTCGTACTCTTTGCTTTCCTCACGAAGAAAAGATTGTGACGATCGATTAGTTGTCCTTTGCGTGCTCTAGTCCTAATGCATCTCTTGGATAGTCGATCCCTGTGATCGACAATTCTTAGCCGGCAACTGAGAATATCGGTGTTGGAATGTATTCTTCCCTTATGGGTACTTTCAACTTCTCAACACCGAACCATCACGTTTATGCCATGTCTAGTAGGCCCATCTCAACTGGGAAGTCCATTCCTTTCCCTACATCTTATTTTGATTATCCGTGGACCCTACCTTCCCCAACTTTATCTTGTGAAGGACAATCGCATGCTGGGATGGCCATGCCACTATCAACAACAAAGATTGAGTATTAGGTTAATCTTGACTCTTCTATCGATTATGATCTTGTTCCCTCGTCGACGAACAAGGAAAATCCCGTGTTCAGGCCCACATGGGCCACCTCGTTGTCTTATTCACATGATTGCCTTGATGGGACTTTTCCTTCGGACGAAGCCATCATCAAAGCCATGAACAGTTCCGACAAACCCTGGGATGATATGCATCATCGCTCTTATTTTCTTCCAGAGCTTGAAAGAATCGAACAAGACGACTTTCGATCTACTTTGAGAGAGATAGTTGGTCATGTCGTAGTTCCACTTGATATGCACAAAATTTATACCGAAGGAAATATGACGAGTATTTCTCCTACCGTCCAGATCGACATCTCTCATACCCCTTGTAAGATTGAAAATGTAAATATCGGTGCGGATTGTTTGCCAAAAGAAATCCTGATCTACACTGAGCTCTTTAAGGAATTTCGAGACGTATTTACTTGGTCCTATGAAGAGATGCCATGGATCGACCCTCGTATTGTCGAACATGAGATTAAAACTTATCCGGATGCTAAACCTGTTCGACAACGTCTTAGAGCTGTCAACCCTCAAAAGACCCCTGTTATTAAGGCAGAGATGGAGAAGCTACTTAATGTTGGCTTCATCTACCCGGTTCCTTTAACTGAATGGGTATCCAACCTCGTTCCTGTAGATAAGAAGCAAGGAACCATCCGCGTATGTATGGATTTCTGTGACTTGAACAAGGTTTGTCCTAAAGATAACTTTCCCACACCTTTCATCGATAAGATTCTTGACGAGTGTGCAGGAAGCGAAGTATTTTCTTTTATGGATGGATTTTCAAGATATAATCAAATTCAAACTAAGCCCGAGGATCTACACAAAATGACATTTATTTGTCCTTGGGGTACTTTTGCATATCGGAAAATGCCTTTCGGTCTTAAAAACGTTGGAGCAAACTTTCAACATGCCATGAATTTTGCTTTTCACAATCTAAAGCACATAGTCGAAGCTTACCTTGATGATCTCACTGCTCACTCTCACAAGAGAGGGGATCATGTTACTCACATTTGACTCGTTTTTGAAAGATGCAATTACTATAGAATCTAGTTGAACCCTCACAAGTGCATCTTTTGCATTAAGTCTGGTCGCCTTTTAGGTTTTCTAGTTTCTGAGACTGGGATCATGGTAGATCCATTTAAGGTTGAGGCAATACTTCGGTTGCCTCCCCCGTGCACGATTAGACAACTTCAAGGTCTACAGGGGAAAGATAACTTTCTTCGTAGGTTTAAAGTGAACTATGCCACTATCACTAAACGTTTCATGTGTCTTTTGAAGGACACCCCTTTTATCTAGGATGAGCGAGCCTAGGAGTCATTCGATGCTTTTCAGAAAGCTTTGGTGTCGGCGCCTCTGCTGAAGCCGCCTGACTACAGTAGAGATTACTTGCTTTATATCGATGCGTCTAAGGATACGATTGGCATGGTTCTGGTTCAGGAGGATGATGAGCTCCATGAGCACGTCATTTACTATCTTAGTCGAACTTTACTCGGTCCTGAACTCAATTACACTCACGCTGAGAAGCTAGCTTTGGTTGTCGTTCACGTAGTTCGGAATTTGCGTCACTACATATTGCTTTGTAAAACTACAGTGGTTGCCGATGTCAATCCATTTCAATACATCCTTACCCGACATATCATAGGGGGAAAGTATAATAAATGGATTGTCATTTTACAGGAGTTTGATATCGATTTCACTTCCGTGAAATTCAAGAAATCCCCGGTCTTTGCAAAGTTGATATCTGATTTTCCACGTCTAGATGAGGATGTTATCCATGTTGATTTGTTTGCGGACGAACACATTTTTCTTGTCTCGTCGTCTGACCCCTGGTATGGAGACGTTGTTATCTATCTTCAGACTTTGAAGTTCCCTCAACATCTCTCACGAGATGATCGACGACGTATAAGATACCAAGCTAAGAAATATACTATCATCGGTGACACCTTATATTGCCGAGGAATAGATGATATCTTGCATCGTTGTTTAACTCATGGAGAAGTCGAGTCTATACTAAACAATTGCCACAGTGGGGCTTGTGGTGGTCATCTATTCGGGCTTGCGACAACCCAAAAAATTTGCGAGCCGGTTATTTCTGGCCTACTATCTTTAAGAATTGCATTGAAGCGGTTAAGAAGTGTGACCCCTGCCAGGTGTTCACTCGGAAAATGCGTTCGCATCCAACCCCCCTTCACCCAGTCATTACCGTTGGTCCCTTCACCAAGTGGGGGGTAGACTTCATTGATTGCAACCCAACTTCGGCTGGGGGGCATCAACAGATTATCGTGGTTGTTAACTACTTTACTAAGTGGGCCGAGGCCATGCCTACATTTAAATCCGATGGGAAGACTGCAACTTTCTTCGTATTCAATCAGATTATCGCCCGGTTTGGTATCCCGAGTGAGATTGTCACTGACCATGGAAGTCACTTTCAGAATAAGATGCTGGAAGAACTAACAGCTAAGCTGAGGTTTAAACATGGTCATTCTTCTTCTTATTATCCCAAGGAAAATGGGTAAGTGGAGGCCGCCAACAAGTCTCTCAAGACCATTTTGCAAAAAACTGTCAGTCAGAGTAAATTCTACTGGCACATCATGCTATATCCTGCACTCTGAGCATACTGAACCTCAGTCAAGACTGCCACCAATTTTTCCCCTTTCTAGTTAGTAGACGGTGTGGATTCAATATTACCCATTAAATGCAAAATCCCTTCTCTTAAGTTGGCAGTCATGCTCCTACCTGACACTTCCAATCTCGAGCGACGCCTTGTACACCTAGAGAGTCTTGATGAGTAGCGTCGAGACGCCTCTACGACTATCGAGGCGAATGTTAGAATGTGCTCATTTTACCATAAACAATATCACTATTGTCACCCAACCATAGGCTGAAGCCACCCTTCTAGCACCTTGACCTTGAAAAGAAGAATCCTGGTAGAAAACCAATAGCCAAGCAAGGCTAATGCACCAAGCAAGAAGTAACAAAAGTTGATCAGAGAGTCCAACCCAGAAAGATAGAAACAATAGGATTCAGAACTGGCGGTAGCACCTTTTCCAGTTCTTGCGCACAAGACTGCCAGACTATAGTGCACACAAGTGTCTCTCTGTAATTCTGAGAGCTGTGTCTAAAGTGAGGACTGGTGCCCTGTATTGATACTGGCTCTGGCAGGCTACCTAGGCCGACTTCTCATTCTAGGTACTAATTAATTCATATTAATTATCTCTCTTAGCCGACATCTCTTCTAGGGTTACATTCACTTATTTTCTTTCTTTCGAAATATTCTAATCTTGTCAAAGTGTCACAATGGAGGTTGGTACCTCCTGAAGCTACCATAATATCAACAATCCCTCTTAGCTAGGGAGGTATAACTGATAATGGTCTTGAGCACAAACAGACCATTCAACTGGTAGCATCACGAGCACCATCATTATTATCCAACTAGATAATCTCCATGACAACTGGTACAATGTCAACTGACAGAACACAACTTTGTTTATTCCTAGTAGTACACAACTACTCGATCTGTGACACACAGTCACAAATAGTGGAACATATCCACCATAGTAGCATATCTCTACTGTCTGGAGACATGTAGTCTCCATTATATCAACTGATATCAATTTGCACAGAAACAATGTTATGTTATAAATTGAGTCATCTAGGTCATTCTTCCACTCACATCTGTGAGATCTGGAAGAGCATCTGCCCTTATAATAGAACATCAATGATGGGTTATCTAGTCTATTCTTCTTAGGTAAGGAATAATAACTGTCATGATTTCTGAGCCTAGACCATTCCTCCGGCACTAAACAAAGTGCAACCTGGAGACAATGAGTCTGCCCTAGGGAAAGCTTGTCCTTGATTGTTGAACCTAGACCATTCACCTATTTGGGCCATTCCTCCGGCACTAAACAAAGTGCAACCTGGAGAGAATGAATCTGCCCCATGGAATGACTTTCCAGACCATTTCCTAAGGAAATGACTGTCCTGCACCAACCTCCAAAACTGACCATTCTTCGAAACTTCTCACAACTGTGAGCTTCGAAAGAATGACTGCCTGACGAGGTGGACCAGTGTTCTTGACCACTACTAAGAGTGACCGACAAGAAGAGAGACTGTCTTAGACCATTCCCCATGTTAACCACAATGAGAAATCATTGTCTATGGTAAATCAACAATCCATCGAACCATTTTCATTACGAAAATGATTGTTCGATCTGGACCATTTTTCGAACT
This sequence comes from Picea sitchensis, assembly GCA_010110895.2. Taxonomy (NCBI): domain Eukaryota; kingdom Viridiplantae; phylum Streptophyta; class Pinopsida; order Pinales; family Pinaceae; genus Picea; species Picea sitchensis. The sequence goes on along the minus strand of SNQJ01S0094547.1, from coordinate 48,671 downwards.
GGAAAATGCATGTCTGTTAGAAATCTCAAACCACTTTTCGAACTAAAAAGGAATTGCCCAAGCTGGACCATTTTTCAAACTTGAAAATCACTGTCCTCAATAATAATATGTCAGTGCTCCCTCCCAACCTGGAGAGTCATTTCTTCCCTTTCAGCTAAGGGAGTTATTTCCACGATCCCCATTTTGTCTCGGAAATATGAAAACTTTATTATCGACAGAGCCTTTGTCAGGATATCTGTTGTTTTCTCATCTGTGGGGATGTACTGGAGCTTTACTTCTCCTTCCTGGACTTTATCTCGAATAAAGCAGTGTTTGATCTCAATGTGTTTCGACCGTTCATGAAACACTGAGTGTTCTGATAGCCTTATACAACTCTGATTGTCACAGTGTATTATGGTCGAATCTGGAACTTGATCAAATAAATCAGAAATCAACTTTCTCAGCCATATTGCTTCTGTACATGCTTTACATGCTGCAATATATTTTGCTTCTGCTATGATGAGTGCGACAGACTTTTGTTTCTTACTGCCCCAAGATATCATAGTGGAGCCCAAGCTGAAACACATCCTTGAAGTACTCTTTCTGTCTTCTGCACTTCCTGCCCAATCTGAATCTGTGAATCCATGAAGTTGTATATCACTGGATGCTGTATATCTTAAACCATAGTTTAGTGTTCCATGGATATACCTTAAAACATGCTTTGCAGTTGTCCAATGTTCATGTCTAGGTTCCACCTGGAACTGGCTTAGTGTGTCCACGACAAAGCAAATGTATGGTCGAGTATTCACTAAATACATCAATGACCCAACCAATTGTCGATATAGTGATGGATCTAATGGATCAGAATCTGAGTCTCTTACTTTTCTTATATCTGTGGTCATTGGAGTGTCCATAGATTTGAAATCCATCATTCTGAACTTCTGAAAAATCTTTATTGCATACTTTCCTTATCCAAGGAATACTTCACCACGCTTTTGCCATACTTTTAGTCCCAAGTAATAATGCATGAGACCAAGAACTTTCATGTCAAACTCAGAACCTAGTTCCTTTTTGCACTNGAACTTCTGAAAAATCTTTATTGCATACTTTCCTTATCCAAGGAATACTTCACCACGCTTTTGCCATACTTTTAGTCCCAAGTAATAATGCATGAGACCAAGAACTTTCATGTCAAACTCAGAACCTAGTTCCTTTTTGCACTAGATGATGAGGGACTCTTCACCTGTTAGGAATAGATCATCGACATATAGTAGTAGTATCACAGGTGCATTGTTCACAACTTTGTAGTAAGGATTTGGATCTGCTTGAATTTTGGAGACACCAAGTCTCATTAGATAGTTTTTTATTCTGGCATACCAAGCTGTTGGAGCTTGCTTGAGTCCATAAAAAAATTTATTTAATCTGCAAACATGAGTGTCTCTGGAATGTAATTCAAACCCTTGAGGTTGTTCAATGTATACTTATTTTTCGATTGCTCCATTGAGGAAAGTTGTCTTTACATCCATTTGATCTAAACTCCATCCCATGGAAGCGACAAGAGACATGATAGCTCTAATGGAAGTATATCTGGCAACCTGAGCAAATGTTTCGTCATAGTCTTCTATTTCCTTCTGGGAGAAACCTCTAGCTACGAACCTTGCCTTATATTTATCCACGCTTCCGTCTGTTGCATGTTTGATCTTATATACCCATTTTGAAGTTACTGCTGATTTTTCTTCAGGTCTAGGCACAATTTCCCATACATCATTTTTCATGATAGACTGATGTTCTTCTGTCGTGGCTTCTTTCCATTGTTTCTTTTGAACTGCGTCTTCAAACGTGGTAGGTTCTTTGTCTAGAAGCTTTGTCATACATGTTGCATAGCTGGAGAATCTTTTGGGCTTCTTACTTTTTCTGAAGATTCCACTTGGGGCCTTAAGTCTTTCTACTTCTTATAGGGTTGCTTCAAGCCAAGTTGGTCATTTCTTGGTCTTAGGTACAGTGTCTGAATCAATGGTCTCACATGGTTGCATCGAGTGATCAAGTTGTTCATTTTCTTCATTCTGGTTTTCTGGAAGACACGTGCCTTCTTCAATAGGCTCTTCATATTCTTCTTTTTCTATAGTTTTTTCTATGGATTTCTTGAAATCCATCTTTTCATTGAAGGTCACGTCTCTGCTGACTTCAATCTTATGTTGTTCCAGGATATAGATTCTATAAGCCTTGAATGATTCACTATATCCCACAAATATTCCCTTCTTTCCTGAGAGTTCTAATTTATTCATTTTGTCCTTGGGAATGTGAGAGTAAACAGGACATCCAAAGATTCTTAAGTTTTCCACATTATGTTTCTTACCTGAGAAGGCTTCTTCTTGGGTCATATCCTTCAATATGCGGTGAGGAATTTTGTTCTGAACATATATTGTTGTCATGGCTGCTTCTCCCCATAAAAACATAGATAAACCTTGATCGTTTATTAATGCCTTCACGGTTTCTTCAATAGATTTGTTTTTTCTTTTTGCTACACCATTTTGTTGAGGATTATGAGGAACAGTCAGCTCCCTCCTAATGCCTTCCGATTTGAAAAAGACAATGAATTCCTTTGATGTGTATTCTCCTCCATTATCTGTTCTCAAAGTATTGATTTTCTTGTTTGTGAGGTTCTCTGTTTCTTCTTTGAATTCTTGAAACTTGCTAAATACTTCATCATTTGTTTTCAGGAGATATAACCAATTTTTTCTTGAGTAATCATCTATGGATATTACGTAGTAAAGAGAACCTCCTAGAGATCTGACTGGCATAGGACCACAAACATCTGAATGTATTAGATCTAGAATCTCCTTGGATATATTGTTGCTACTTGGGAATGGCTTTTTGATATTCTTTCCAAGAGCACATCCTTTGCAAATTCCTTTATGTGTACACTGTAATTCTAGTATTCCTTCAACCATCTTTTTTAGAAAAGGCAATGCTTGATAGTTGATATGAGCGTACCTTCTGTGCCAAAGTTCATTGGGATTGACTTCATCATGTATAAGAGCTTCTTCATTTTGTTCTAGTAGTCTATATAGATTTCCTTCACGGGTTCCAATAACCCTAGCATTCTTTATGTTGGAGTCTTTGTGCCAAGATAATACTTTTCCATCTACAAAAGCTATTATGTTTCCTTTGTCTTCTAGGTAAGATATGGATACAAGATTCTTTTCTAAACCAGGTACATACAAGACATTGCTTAAATGAACATTGTTACCTATTTTCAACTTGACGAAAACTTGTCCAAATCCTTCAACTGGGTAAGTGCTTTTGTCTCCAAGCTCTACCTTGTACGATGTATTTTTCTCATTTAGATTTGAGAGTCTGGTTTGATCTCCCGTCATATGCCTAGAAGCTCCACTATCAATTATCCACATGTCATCTTCAATTGTTCCTGTGAGTGTTGAATAATGTAGATGACTGATCTTTTCATTCAGGACTTCGGTTGACTGGTGATTGGTCATGCTTCGATCCAAAACTTCAAGTTTGACGTTTCTGCCTTTTGAGAGTGCCAAGAGGTGTGTTGGACTAAGGCATACTTCAATACCTTCTTCTTGAGTGAGATGTTCCATCACAAGGTGTTGGATCGAGGTTTTAGGGTTTCTGTAACTCCTCCTGCTAGTAACCCTAGCGACAATGTCTTAGTAACTGTTCCTGCTAGTAAACCCTAGCAACAATTCTTCAACGAGCTTAGTATGCTAATGGATATGCTCCCTTCTAGTGGTTAGACTTAATGAAGGAGGTGTGGGCCCATACCCTGTTAGAATGTGTTTGTTTTACCATAGACAATATCACTATTGTCACCCAACCATAGGCCGAAGCCACCCTCCGAGCACCTTGACCTTGACAAGAAGAGTCCTGGTAGAAAACCAATAGCCAAGCAAGGCTAATGCACCAAGCAAGAAGTAACCAAAGCTGATCGTAGAGTCCAATCCAGAAAGATAGAAGCAATAGGCTTCAGAATTGACGGTAACACCTTCTCCAAAACTTGCACACAAGACTGCCAGACTGCAATGCGCACAAGTGTCTCTTTGTAATTCTGAGAGTTGTGTCTAAAGTGAGGACTGATGCCTTGTATTTATACTATCTCTGGCAGGCTACCTAGGCCGACTTCTCATTCTGGGTACTAATTAATTCATATTAATTATCTCTCTTAGCCGACATCTCTTCTAGGGTTACATTCACTTATTTTCTTACTTCTGGATTATTCTAATCTTCTCAAAGGGTCACAATGGAGGTTGATACCTCACAAAGCTACCATAATTTCAACATTCACAAGCACAGTCCATCGGTTGCTTCACCTCCCTCTCTCGGTCTCGGCCATAGACCGGATCAGGTATTCTCAGAGCTTCATAGCTAGTGATGGACTTTCTCTGGGAGAAAACCACTTCCCAACAAACTCTCTTACTTGGAGAGAGCTGCCCACAGGCCCGACAACCTGCCTCTTCTACCACGGGCCTGACAACCCACTTCTTCAGCACACTCCTTGAATCGGCTCCAGCAAGGTGAGGACTACAACAACGATGGCATATTGCAAGGTGTGAGACCGATATGCCTTCACCCATCCTCTCAAGGGTTCAGTGAGCCCTTCTGTGAATAACACGATCAATCGGGGCTCAGATATATCTGTCACTGCCACTGCTACCCTATGAAACTCTGAGATGAATGGCTCTGATGTGCCAGTTTGTCTCAACTAGGCTAGATCTCTGAAATGGATCTCTGGATCCCTCCTGTCAAATCTATCCATGAGTCTCTCTGTGAACACTTTGTAGGAGTTGATGCGATTGTGGCCCAATGTCACCAATCCATGATACCACCACTCGTGTGCCTCACCCTCCAAATGTAAGGTAGCGAAACTGATGGCCTCTGACTTGGTCATCTGGTTGAGCTTGTAGTAGGTGTCTAGCTTCTGTACCCAAGCTCTGGCGGTGCATTTGGATGATCCGTCGAAAGAAGGTATGGTGAGTTTACCAACTTTTTGGATGAAATCAATGTTATGACCCTGTTGGTGCTGTTGAAATAATGTAACTGCGAAGAGCATTCTTATTATTTTTTTATTGGATTAAATCCCCATTGTGGATTAATCATGTCATTATTATTATTTTTATTATTAGATTAATCCCCATTGAGGATTAATCAAGTCGGTAATTGTATA
>SNQJ01S0094547.1:29680-43494 GCA_010110895.2 Picea sitchensis | reverse complement strand
CAATGTCCTCTGCATAAGTGGGCAGACTCTGTGTTATCGGCATCTGTGCTGCTACCGGGGGTACCCTTTGGAAATTGGGAAACAAATGTCGGGGAATCCTACTCGCAGAGGGTGTATGTGCGAGTGGGTGACTGGGGTCTACTGCTTGCCTTTGAGTTCCCATGAGCTGCATGTGGGGCTTGTGTGCCCGGGATGCCCACCATAGCCAACCTATCAGCCATCTGAGCCAAGGACTGAGACATGGTCTGCTGACTAGCTAACATATCACTGATAACCTGCATGAAGGTTGCCTCTGGTTCCATGGGGGCCTTACCACTGCCCTTTGGTCGCTCATATCTGTCTCCTAGCATCCTCTCTACCTCACGCTCTTCTCTTCTCTTTTCTTCTCTGTGTGCCTCTTCCTTTTCCTCTGAAATGGGAGGGAAAGGAAGAAAGTCAGTCCTAGGCCTTCTTTCCTTGCGCCTGTTGTAAGTGACATATTCGTCACCTACGTGCTCATGGCCATTTGGGTCTTCTGATGTACTCATCGTCTTTAGTCATAGGCTGGCAGGGCTAAAGCTCTGATACCACTGAAATATCCCTCATCCATCTGATCAGGATATCTACTACAGATCTAGTGTTTTGTTTTACAGATCTGATACACTGGGGGTTTCTGGATGCGTTTTATCTTCAGATCTGATACTCCGGGGGTTTCTAGATGCGTTTTAGTTATGTTCTTGAGATATTTAGTGGTTGTTGCATGTGCATGTTATATGTTATGGTTTAAACAATATATATATGATGCATGTGGAAATAAGGAACATCAACCGCCAAATAATATGTATTACGATATTCAAGCATGGAAATACAATGAAATACTAGAAATATAGAAGATAGTCTTCAGTTAGATCTCATGGATCGTCACTGGAATACAAGCAAATAACATAAAATACCCGTGATCAGAAGATGAAGACAGATCTGATGCATGCACGGATAGATCGACAAAATTGGCGGTTCCGGAGAAGCACGGTAACTGCTGCAAACTGGAAAAATCATCTGGAAAGTTATACCCGTCGGAATGAGCCGAAAATTTTCTAATAGAAGCGCCCTGACCTCTAGAATGATACTGGAGGCTATCGGATGACAGATCTGGCGTCTGATGCTCTGGATCTCGTCCCCTGGGGGTCTGCGCACCTCCTGGCTTCTCTGGATGCACCCTAAATGATTCCACCAACATAATCAACTGCTATAGGACTCAAAACGTTCGCCTCGCTAAATGCAGAACTGGGTCGGAAGGGTTTCCCCAGATATGCTTTGATGCTCCGTCTATAACCCCAACTTTCCTTCCAAAAGAGTTGTGCCCTAAATGGCTGAATGATGCGCTCTAAAGGATTCCACCGTCTGAATCTGATGGGAAGTGGCTCAATCTATGCGCCCTAGCTAGATCTCAACTGGGTCGAAAGGAAACTACAATATGAGCTCTGATCTCGTCCAGCTACACAAACCCTCTATCTGAACTTGCGCCCCCACTCACTGAGATGCGCAACACTAATAACTAGATACTCCTGAATAGCACGGTGAAATACCTGGATGGTATCTCTGATGGGTTAGGGGGTTAGGGTGTGTCTTTCCACACCGAAACCGATCAATGGTGGTGGTTTCCTCCAGAAATCCACAAAACAGTAGAAGTCGAATCTCTTCCTCCTCTGGGAACTCTCAACATCAAATCATAACAATGCATAATGAGGAATTAGGTCGAATCCCTCCCTTTATACTCTTCCCAATCTAATTCACCATTGACCTCACTTAAACTAGGCGTTTTTCCTCCTAAGGTGAACAATTAATTAATTAATCCCCCCTTTAGCACCTTTTCATTCTAGTGCTTCGTTGATTTATGCTTAAGTGACTTTTCCTATGCTTTTTGGCTTAATTCATCGTTTAACCACCAAATCACCCTTATTTCTCTCTTTTGTTCTCGATCTAATTCACCATTGACCTCACTTAAGCTAGGCGCTTTTCCTCCTAAGATGAACAATTTATTAATTAAGTCCCCCTTTAGCACCTTTTCGTTCTAATGCTTCGTTGACTTAGGCTTAAGTGACTTTTCCTATGCTTTTTGGCTTAATTAATCGTTTAGCCACCAAATCACCCTTATTTCTCTCTTTTGTTCCTTGTTTGTGCCTGACTATAGTCTATGGGAACACATAGACTACTAAGTCACTCTCTGTTGGCCTACTCTTGAGAACGGGACATCACAAGCACAAGAGCTAGCTTAACCAGAAATACCATCCCAACAGCAGCATCAACACCATACAAAGGTAGCGCACCTCCTCAAGGTGTAGTGCACAAGAGAGAGATACCAAAAGACCGACCAAGAAGAAACTGTGCAGCTGCAACGACTGTGTCACCTCCTCCAAACTTGCGCCTTGCTTCTGTGTAGTTGGGAGAGTGAGAGTGAATGAACAAATGAGCTAAGACACCTCCTTATTTATAGTCTTCATGTTCTTCTGGTTGGACTGACTTCTCTTTTGGGAAGGCGTCTTTTTATTACACTTTATATTCTTTTGGGTCGACATTTCTTCTAGGGTATTTCAACATCTATCCAATAGATCTCCTGCTTCCAGAATCTTCTCCGCATATAAGAAAGGTCATCTAGGAGGGAAAGATCCTCCCACCACTGCCAAAACATCAACACTCCCTCTTAGCTAGGGATGCATATTTTACGATGTCTTCATCTGGTATTCCACTGACTACTCTGCAATTTGCTAGCAGACACATGACTGCTACAATGCCTTTGGTAGATCGAATCATCATGCATAGTCTTTGCGATCAAACGGTATAGCACACACAACTACATAGAAACTATCTGGTAATCTCCATGACAATCAACTAGTAGCACACATCTACTATAATGTCATCCAATAGATCATAATTGTTGCCAAGTAGTACACAACTATTGTCCAGTGACACTCAGTCATTGTCAGGGGAACACATCCTATGTAGTAGCACACAATTATTGTCCGGAGTCACACATCCTCCTCCAACGGAACACATCCACCGAGGTAGCACATAACTGTTGTCCAGAGTCGCACAACCTCCACCAGTGGAACACATCCACCGAAGTAGCACACAACTACTCTCTGGAGTCACACAACCTCCTCCAATGGAACACATCTATCGAAATAGCACTCAGCTATTGTCCGAAGTCACACAACCTCCGCCAGTGGAACACATCCACCGAAGTAGCACAAAGCTATTGTTCAGAGTCACACAACCTCCGCCAGTGGAACACCCACCGATGTAGCACACAACTACTGTCTAGAGTCACACAACCTCCGCCAGTGGAACACATCCACCGAAGTAGCACACAACTACTGTCCGGAGTCACACAACCTCCGCCATAGTTTTATGACTATGCGTGTGATGTTTCTTCTCTCAGCAGGTCCGACAGTGCATTACCCCCTCAGTCACCTCACATGACTGATCTAGGGATCCCTTGGACAAAGGGGTTATCCGGCATGAGAAGAAATAACACACCTCCCTCTCAACGAGGGTGGACATTCGACAACACTCCAAGCTTGTCCCTGAAGTACTCATACTTCACTCTTGACAAGGGCTTGGTGAGAATGTTCGCTATCTGCTTGTCCGTGGATATGTACTGGAGCTCCACAACTCCTCTATGCACCATGTCCCAGATGTAATGATATTTGATCTCCATATGCTTAGACCTGTCATGGAATACATGGTTTTCGGTAGGCTTCACACAACTTTGATTGTCACAATGTATCAAAGTTGGCTCCAATTCTAGATCAAATATCCCAGCTAGCAACTTCTGGAGCCACACTACTTCACGACTTGCCACGCGTACTGTGATATACTCTGCTTCTGATGTACTGAGTGCCATTGATGTCTGCTTCCTGCTTAACCATGAGATCATGCATGATCTCAGACTAAAACAACATCCGAAAGTACTCTTTTGATCCACTGCACTCCCTGCCCAATCAGAATTTGTATATCCCTGCAGCTTCACATCTTCACCAGAGACATATCTCAATCCATATCCAACCATACCATGAAGGTACCTTAACATATGCTTTGTTTCCATCCAATGTACCTGTCTAGGTTCAACCATGTGTTGACTCAAGGTATTCACTGTAAAGTATATGTTTGGCCTGGTGTTAACCAGGTACATCAAGGATCCAATCAACTATCTATACATCATGGGATCCACCAAATCTGAGGATTTGTCACTCAAAAGCATCAAATTTATTGTCATGGGTGTTTTCATGGACTTGCAGTCCATCATCCTGAATTTTTTTAGGATCTCAACATTATATTTTCCTTGTCTAAGGAAAATCTCATTTGATCTCTGTCATACTTCCAACCCAAAAAATAATGTATTGGGCCTTGATTCTTCATCTCAAACTCTGAAGCGAGCTCCCTCTTACACTCATCAATGAGCTTCTCATTCCTTGTTAGAAACATGTCATCTACCTATAGAATCAAGATCAATGGGCATACATCCTCAACCTTATAGTAAATGTTAGGATTTGCCTCACTCCTGGTAAATCCCAAGCTCATCAAATATCCATCTATCCTAGCATACCACGCCATGGGTGCTTGCTTTAGTCCATACAAGGCCTTCTTCAATCTGCACACATGGCACTCCTTCCCATGGATCACGATGCCTTGTGCCGGTTCTATGTACACTTCTTCCTCTATTGCACCATTCAAGAAAGTAGTCTTTGTTGATATTATGGTAGCTGCGGGAGGTATTTATCTCCACGTGTAACCTTGACAGGAATAGAATATTCCGGGAAGCAAGAATAAACCCTAATTAGTTGGCTAATAACCTTAGAAGACAAGTCGGCTCAAGATAATGATTTGTATTAGGTTATTAGCCTCTAAGAGAAGAAGTCGACTAAAAGAAAATGTTATATACTAAGTAATTAACACCCAGAATGAGAAGTCGGCCCAGGCAGTGAGACATAAATAGTATAAATATAGGAGGCTAGTCTTCATTTTGGACAGTATTCTCATAACTGCAAAAGTACACTTGTGTGAACTGCAATTGGCCAGTTTGTGCGCAAGTCCTAAGAGCAGTTGCTGCCGACAGTTCTGCAATTTGCATTTTCGATTTTCTGGGTTGGACTCTCTGATCAGTTTATGTTATTCTTGCTTGGTGCACTATCCTTGGAGAGAGGTGCGCCACCTTTGTTTGTCTATTAAGCCTAGGGGTTGCTTCCAGAATCATTCTCTGTCAAGGTTATGGTGCTCGGGGGTGGCTTCGGTCTATGGTTGGGTGACAATATTGCTATATTGTCTATGGTTAAACGAGAACATCCATTATATTCTAACAGGTTATGGGCCCACACTATTTTCGGACAGTCTAATCGTTGGAAGATAGATTGGGAGGATTTGCTCAGTTGCAGTTGTAGCAACGAAACCCTAACCATCTCGTTGAGGCACCTTAAGTGAAGAGATTGACCTAATTTCTGGATACACTCTTGCGCTCGAGCCTAGCACATCTCTTGGTACTCTTAGCAAGCTAAAATGTCAAGTTTGAGTTTTTGGTCAAAATCAAGCGTTGACCAAGTCAAAGCAATTATGACTTATTCCATGAGGTCAGAAAACAAGTTAGAAGGGGCTTCTAACTTCAGAGCATGGAAGACAATGATTGACCTCATCTTTGCCAAGAATAAAGTGTTGGATATTGTGAAAGGAAAGATCATGGAACCACAGTTCAAAGAAGGAAAAGACAAGGAACCTCAAAAAGTTGTAGTTATGGAGAAGTTCAAAGACAATGACATCAATGCCATGAGTATCATAGTGGACTCTATAAAAGACCACTTGATACCTTACATCTCCCATCTTGACTCATCTAAGAAGATGTACGATGCTCTAACAAACCTTTTCCCAGTTAGAAACATTGGACAAGTAATGAGTCTGAAGAATGAGCTCCGTGACATGAAAATGAATGACGATGACAACATAACATCATACTTTGTGAGGATCTCCCAGTTAAGAGATCAACTACAAGCTATTGAATAGATCATTTCAGAGAAGGAATTGGTAAATATAGTACTCAATGGTCTTCCTATGACATGGGATGCATTTGCCGCAAGCATGAACACAAGGAAGGAGTATCCTACATTTGAAGAACTTTGGACCTATTGTGCACAAGAAGAATCAAGGATTAGTGCAAAAGAGAAACCCCAAAAGAAATACGATGATCAAGCCTTCATAGGAAGGTTCAAGAATTTCAGGAATAAAAAGAAGTTTTTCTCTAGAAAGAAACCAAATCAAGATAAAGATATGTCAAAAATACAATGCTTCAATTGTCAAAAATATGGTCACTACAAGAATCATTGTCCCGAGTTAAAGAAAATGAAGGAAACACATGAAGCATCAATTGCCAAAGAAAGGGAACCCTCAAAGAAGGTGAAGCAGGACAAAACAAACTTCTTCTTCTAAGACAAGGTAACAACATTCTTCATAATTCTTGTACATACCATGTTTACATAGTTTCTGTACATATCTTGCATATCTATTTCTTAGAAGATAATATGTTCAAAGAGAAACTATACCTTGGAAGACCAACAAGAGAACGATTGCTATCACGATGACTACAAGTCAAGCAATACACATGAAAGGATGAAGTACATCAACAACCCCTGGTAACAATTTATGTGGAAGCTATTACATAAGTAACAACTACAAGATAAGCCAAAATCATAATCAAACCTGAAGAAACCTAGAAGAAGTAAAAACAGAAAGAAGTCAGCAATCAAGAGGAAATTGAAAAAAGACTTGTGACACTTTGCAGAAGGCAATAAGGATGCAGACGAAAGCGTGGACTCTCTTAGATGGAGGGAGTCGATTATGTAATTCCAAAAGAATAACATGCATGAAGCAAGGATTAGGAGGGAGCTAATCCTAAACAATATGATCCATTGAAGATGGTGAAGTATCTATCCATGGTAGCAACCATGAAAAATAGTATGTGTTCAGTTTGACTTTAGAAGAAGTCTTCTTCGAAAAGAAGCCTTAAAGTATCCCTGGTTGTCTATCCACATCCATGATCCTTTGATGAAAGAAATAAGTTGGAATCTTCAGGGCATGGAATCTATAGAAAACTCCATGGACCCAAGAGCTAAAGAGAAACATGAGGAAGAACATGAAGATTCCAAAAGAGAAATAAAAGCCAGAACAACCAGTCATTATATCAAGAACCACAAGACTACCAACTTGGTCTGAACCCTCTAAAAGCAATCAAGCAGAAGAAATATAAGTTGTGATAAGGAACAATGTATGGAAGACTTATGAACGGAAGCATTGCGAGATCCAGAACTAAAGGTTCTCCTAGATGGAGGGAGAAGACTATGATGATAGCTTTGTTCCAGTAACCAGACATACCTAAGCCATTATATATCCTGTAATATCCATGGGTTGGAGTTCACATTGGATGAATGTAAGGATTGTTCTCCCCTACAGATTAATTGAACAAAAAAGAGTATGTAGAGCAACCTCAAGGTTTTGAGGTATACCAGAAAGAGACTCTTGTATGCAGATGGAAGAAGATCTTGTAAGGATTCAAACAACTTGGTGCAGAGTCTCCAATGCACAGTAGAAGCATGGTGAAAAACTTTCTATAACAAAGATATTATATCAGAATGGTTACTCATAAGTCCAGGATGATGGATTGCTAATCCATGACAAACTCTTATGATGACAGAAGAAGTGCCACTTGGATATGTTCGAGTTTGACCCTTGCCACGATGTTATGAGCTAGCGGGAAGCAAAAGAGATGAATCCAACTATGATATACTATAATGATCAGAGCTATATGAAGCCTTCAGAGAAAATCAGTGTTCCAGAAAGACCAAAGTACATTCAGATCAAGCATTGCATTCTTCGTGGTGAAGTCTAGAGAGGAGAAGCGGTTCTCCAATATATCTTCACAGATGAGCAGATAAGCAGATAAGCAGATATTTTGGTAAATCCTTTGTCCAAGATGAAAGAGTTTGTGTACTTAAGAAACAAGTTAGAGCTTGTGGAGACGACTTCCTTATTGAAAATTGAAGAGATGACTCCCAGGTTGGGAGGGAACACTAATGTGTTATTGATTTATGGATAGTCATTTTTAGTTCGAAAAATGGTCCATGATGAGCAGTTTATTTCCAGTTAGGAAAGTGGTTTGAAATTTCTGATGGACAAGCATTTTTTAGTTCGGAAAATGGTCCAGATCGAACAGTCATTTCCATAATGAAAATGGTTCGATGGATTGTTGATGTACCATAGACAATGATTCCCCTTGTGGCCAGTGTGGGGGAATGATCTAGGACAGTCTTTCCTCTTGACGGTCACTCTCAGTAGTGGTCAGGAATACTAGTCTGCCTCGCCGGATAGTCATTCTTTCGAAGCTAACAGTTGTGATCAGTTTCGAAGAATGGTTCGTTTTGGAGGTTGGTGCATGACAGTCATTCCCTAGGGCAGATTCATTCTCTCCAGGTTGCACTTTGTTTAGTGCTGGAGGAATGGCATAGATAGGTGAATGGTCCAGGTTGAACAATCAGGGACATGCATTCCCTAGGGCAGACTCACTCTCTCTAGGTTGCACTTTGTTTGGTGCCAGAGGAATGGATCAGATAGGTGAATGGTCCAAGCTCAAAAATTAGGACAATTATTCTTCCTTGCTTGAGAAGAATAGTCCATATAGCCCATCATTGATGTTTTACTCTTTGAGGGTAGATGCTTTTCCATATCTCACAGATGTGAGTTGAAGAATGGCCCAGATGACTCAGTTACATCATGATATTGTTTCTGTGCAGGTTGATATCAGATGATATGATTGCCATGGATACTGTATGTCTCTGGACAATAGATGTATGCTATTGTGGTGGATGTGTTCCACTGATTGTGACTATATGTCACTGATCAAGTAGTTGTGTGCTACTTGGTGTGGTAGTGTACCATTGGTTTGTAGTTGTGTACTACTATGTCTAGACACAGTTGTGTTCTATTGAATGACATTGTTCTGATTGCCTTGTAGACTACCAATAGTGTTGAAAATGATCATCAGCTAGATTGATGATCAGTGTACTGATGGACAGAGATTCTCTAGACGGAAAATGGTCCAGAACATCTATTCTTCTAGGACATATGCCCTTGAGAGCTTCATCATTGATCTCCAAGAAGACGGGGAACGAACCACAGATCGACGAGGGATTGTTGAAGAAATAGTTGAGGTCCTGTTCTAGGATAAATTCGTGAGTGCGGACACAGACCAATCTCCACAGATCCACCCGGATCTGGAACAAACCGAGACAAAATACTACTCTTTCCCTAGTTCTAAAGTGTTGAATGGACAAGAGAGGAAGGATGATATACTTACTTGTGAAAGCTCTCATTATCTCTGTTGATCCTCGCTCTGCTACGATGCTCTTGCGTCGTCCAATCACAACAACACAAACCAATCACAACGAAAGAGATTAATATATTTCGCTCAAGACTATACATGTGATCAGGAATCATGTAATAATGTGATATCATCATTATGGGAAAGGACGGGGATGGTGGATGTGGCAGAGCAGGAAAAGATAATTATCATGCGAAGAACTTCGCTACTTGTAATAACAGCTGGGCTGTCTCTATTTACTTTCTGACATCAATTCTCCATACAATAGTTCACCAATTCTCCAATATCTTACTCTTGCTAATTTGCTACTTGTTCTTCTTGTTCTTCTTATTAACCTTTCCATGTGAATCATCCCTTCAATATATAGGAAAAGATAACTTAGTTACTTGAATAGAATGTAATCCCAAGATATATGGAAATTCATTAATTTGCCAACCATTCGAACTCCAACTCATCCCTTCTAGAGATTCCTTCTAGAAGGATCGAAGAAACTCATCCGTTTTCTCCCTTAGAAACATTTCTCTAGAAGGATCGAGAACTCATCCGTTTTCTCCCTTAAGAAACATTTCCGCACCCTGACCATTAACACAGTGCGGAAAGTCCGCAGTCAGACTGAATGCAGCCTGCGGAAACAAAGTACTTCCGCAAGACAATATATGTGCAGTCTGCGTACTATCTTCAAAAGTGTAATTTTGAGAAGCTGATAAGTGTAACTTTCTTCATGAAAATGATCTTAATGAAGAGTCAGATCTTCTATCACCATGTCATTATTATGTCATCATCTCGATAACCAAAAATGTGGATAACAGGTCCGAGGAGTTGGAACCCAATAACGAAGTATCATCATGCCCTCTTCCTCTTGATGAAGCGATTCATAAGACTTCTCCACTTACACAACAACAAGACAATAAGGTTAGTTTCTTTCCCTTTCAGGATTTTGATGATACCTTATTCCATGATTCAGAGAGTGATGGAGAAATGGAATCCTCGAATGAAGAGCATCTTCCTTGCTGCACGACCAAAGAAGAAAGGGCTACTCATGAGGATAATAAAGTAATGCGTGTTAAAGATACCTACCCAAGTCCTCGAAGCTCCTGCACAAGAAGAAAAGGTAAGTTACCCTCCTCTCCAAGATTTCGATAATTGTCTACTTTATGATTTGGGAAAAGAAGAGGAAATGGGTGAGCTTTTGAATGTTTCAAACCCTCCATGTTATGATACTGATATTGACATAGTTAATTTTGATGAGTTCATACATGTTGGGAGACGTAGGTGTGATGCAGCTGGTTATGATATGGATCATATCTATGACATAAAGAGTCGTCTCCAAGTGTTGCCCTTGCAATTATCACAACAAGCTCTTGACCAGTGGCAACAAGGAGATGAGATTTTTACCGATGCTCCCCAAACACCCAAGAATGACTTGATGCTATGCTTTCCTAATAATTTTCGGTCATACCTTGAGGACTTTGATGATTGCTCCTCTGAGCATTTGGATTTATTCTATGAAGATGGCTATCAACCACCACTATGCTCGGATTTTGATAGGAGTAAGAATATTGTTTGCCTAAAAAAGGATTCTCATGACCCTTTTCCCCAGCTACTTCTTATTACCTTACCTTGTTGTATCATAAAAGGTGTAGTTGGGAATTATACCTTTTGCATTGAGTTTCCTATGAAGCAAACCCGAGAATCCAAGGGTTGGTTAAATATTATAAGCTTAAGTGTATCTTCTAAGTTTTTCAACTATTCCTTGAGAATTTGTCGGTCGTTTAGTACGTCCTTGTCAATCCCTTCCTAGACTTCACAGTATGAGAACGTCTTAGGTAGCCAGTGTGCTGACCTTTTGAGTCAGTGTTATGAACCTTGGACTTTTCTTGACCCCTTCCTGAAGTGGATTGAGTACTTTCCTCAGAGATGGACTTGGCATGATTTTATCCCTCCCACCCGCCTCCATGAGTTAGACTTTGAGATTTCCGATGATATGATATATATTCTAACTCATGACGTTTTTGTGCTTGATTTATCACTATTTTGGTTTATGATGAAGCACAAAGGCAGGTATCGTGGGACATTGTTGGATTGGCTACACTGGTTGTTTGACTACATCGAACATCCAACCAACAGGTAAGTAAAGGTAGATACTTTGCTTTACATTCACATATTGATTGTTTTACTTTAGTATATATACATCTATATGTACGTTAGGGTGGCATTACCACCCAAATTTTGTTACTGATACTTCTATCGAGATTGAGCAGATCTGTAGGTTATGCCAGAGATGTTGAGGTTCTCATGCGCTCTAAGATGAGCACATGTCCCTGAGTTGGAGCCAAATGTTATCCCTACTTTTTAGGGATAAGTAGGAGATCATGTCTCGAGGCCCACAAGTCCTAGACATGGAGTACCGAGAGCAGGATTGACCTGAGCATGGCTCTGGAGGGCCCACCTTTTCTTCTTCCATCATCTTTTGTCTTGACAGAAGCAGCAACATCCATCACCATCGGATTGGTTCTGTATTAGAAGAGTTTCTTTCTCCATGAGGTAATTGGTCCAGGTATCATGGTATGTGTCACTTTTGATCATTGAAACCTTTAAATATATGCATCTAATTCCTTTTATCTCTAACAACTACTTGGATCTTACATTAGCCCACTTGACCATGCTTGGGGAAATTGACAGGGTGCCCTAGCAAGCCTGTGCCCATAGGTCTTGGTTTGCCACTAGGGGAATTTTTGAAAAGCCATTGTCCGCTCCCATCATAGCACCACTGTTTCATCTTATCTTCCGCTCATTTATCCCATTCCCCTTGTTTGGGCATTGGGTTGACCTATTTGTAGGATTGCACCTTGTCTCGTGGGAAGAAGGGGCTAAAGGCCCAGAAGGTAAAAGCAGCTGGTAAGAGACAAAAGCCTAGAAATAAAACCTCGAGATGCTTCGCCCAGGGATCCCCGAGAAGGCAGTAAAAAGCCTCTCAGCAAGAAACAAAAAGGACCCAGAAAATAAAAAAAACAAGACCTAGTCAGAGGATAGGGGGTTTCATCACGAGCCAACCTATTAGGTCCATGAGTACCTAACAGTATGACATTGCCACCATCTGGTTACCATGCCAGGGCAATGACCTATGGTTGCATGCCCAAGGGAAAGGGGGTCTCATCACGAGCCAACCTTCTCATCTCTGTGAAAGTACTTGTGGGTAACGTTGTCAGCTCTGGTCACCATGCCAAGGCAGTGTCCCCTGGTTAGTTCTTGAACAAAAAATGCAAATAAAAGAATAAAAAGAATAAGGGAAAGAATGGGCTTGGAAAAAATGCATCCATGACAGGTACAACTCACCTTCTATAAAGGCACCCACAGGTGACACTTATGCTTCCTTAGCCCTCACTGCACCCACATGTTTGGGCATCCCCTAACCACATCACCTCACTTACATGGCTTGGATGAGATCTTCCTGGAAACTTTCCTTTTCTTGTGGACACTAGCCCAACATGACGCCTTGGCCTTTTCTCCAATCTTGTATTGTGGGTTTTTGTAATGTCTTGGAGCTATTGATTGATGTATTAGGGGTTTTATGCATATGTTTAATAATATTGACGATGAGATGTGATTGACATTGCTATGATCCCTGTGACTGATAAGCCCATGGAGGGCGTAGCGTTTTTATGTGTAGGACCATGCCTGACGGACATGTACCATTTGGACCGATACACATGTGGAGATGACCAGTTCGGACCTCCATGGGGTTGAAGAGCCCACCAGGTGGATGCTGAGACCCCATCAAGGGGCAGAGACAGGATGGAGATGGATTAAGGCCTTTGCACCGGAGAAGAAGAGGACGTTCCATCAGGGGCACTTTGGTTGAGTTGGACCTAGGGGGATTGACCCACTTGTAGTGGAACGTTGGCTCCAGATGACCCAGGACGTCACCAAAAGGCTTATGACATCATCATGAGCGTATGGCAGATGGACAGGGTGGTTGGCACATGTGGCAGTTTGGAGGAGCCCAAGGAGGGCTAACGTTTTGCTTCTAGATGCTACACTGGCCCTAGAAAGGGCTAACGTCTCCCTCAGAGGGGCTTGACATCTCACCTTTTGCTTGATTAGGGTTTTACTTAGCATTTAATGTAAAAACAATATTATTTTGGTATTATGGCTTTGTCGACCTTTTTATGACCTAAAAAGTAAATTAGGTCATTGATACACTATATATTGAGGGTTTTCACTCTCATTTTTATCATCTTTCATTCACCACTTGGTGAGGTCTAAAATTTGTACCCTATTCTAGGGTTTTGGCTGATCTAGTGAGGCGCACTTGTTGAAGGAAGACAATTTTTGGCATTTTATGGTGTTTCTCTTGAAGGAAGGTGTTACAACTAGGGTTTGCATGGTTATTTCTTGATGAATTGTAAGTATTTTT
>SNQJ01S0094547.1:11488-29630 GCA_010110895.2 Picea sitchensis | reverse complement strand
CTAGTGAGGCGCACTTGTTGAAGGAAGACAATTTTTGGCATTTTATGGTGTTTCTCTTGAAGGAAGGTGTTACAACTAGGGTTTGCATGGTTATTTCTTGATGAATTGTAAGTATTTTTCTGCAAAACTTCTTGAATGAATGGCTGTAGTCTAATTTCTTCCATATGTTTATTTATTTTGCTGAATCAAAACCCTAGGTGACAAGCACACAAGTAGGTCCTTGTCTCATGTCCCCTGATAGAGAAACTTTCAGCCATTGAAAGAGAGAAAGAGATCCTAGTTGTAGCTACACTCTTTGTTTCTCTTTCCCTTGTGCTAGCTGTACCATTTAGAATCCAAGAGGAGGAAGACGTCCTAGGCCTAGGTTATCTACACTTAGGGTCGTTTTTCCTTTAGGGTTTGATGAAAGAGCCTTGTTGTAGCAACACTCTCCCTCATTAAGCCTTCTTGTCTTGATTTTGTGCTTCATCTGAGCTAGTCGTCTTGTTGGGAAGGAGGAGAGAGCACGAGGCCTTGCTTTAGCAACACCAGAGTGAGCCTCTCTCCCCTAGGGTTTCGATTTTGAGGCGCTGCTTTAGCAACACTTCAAAACTTTTCCCTCCAGTCCTTAAAATCTTGCCTCCTTCAACCTGTGTGTCCTTCACTTATGACTCCATTAAACCCCAAGGCATTGATCTAAGACCTCAAATGTTGAAGTAGAACTTGATCTAAACACTCTCAAAGCTTTTGAATTGAAACCCTAACTACACTAACCCTAGCTCTAGTTAGCCCTACTAACCCTAAGTTGATGACATCATTATTGGATATTTCATCTTCATTGCAACAACGTTTCATCTTATGAGCAAATGAATGGTAGTTAGAGGCATTAATTAAGTAAAGTGTTGGTTTATTACATTTTTTTTTTGTTTGTTAATTTGTGCAGGACCTGCGATTAACCTGTGGCTTGAGAAACCGCGACTCAGGGGCATCTAATCCGTCAAAATCACCCGGGGATCGCATTCGGCCTGAGCCACACCAACCCTTAACATGGTTGGATTTTTTGTCCCCGCAGGTTTCGAACCGGTGACTTTAACATCACGGAGTGGCTTAACAACACACTCCGTCACCGACTGTCCTACACCTCGGGGACGTTGGTTTATTACATTGAATGCCATATCGTTCTAGTATTTATTGGTGAAGTGACATTATTTTATTACTATTTTGTAAACATTGACTTCATCAAAATTTACTTTCAAATTGCTTATATTGAATATCAGATAGTCTTTGATATATATGAAGTACTAACTAGAGCTTGCATATATCAGTTTATTGTTGCTTTGTTCTCGGGCATGGATTCTACTTGGTTATCTTTGTTGGCTATAAGTCGGACTATCTGTTCTGGTGGTGATCTGTGAAGGGGGAAACTTGTCATTGTCTGATTATCCTTTAGCCTCTTCAAAACCCCAGGTCACCGGGGACGTCTCCCCTGGGCCTCACCTCCCTAAAGAGAAAGAACCATCCCATCATGGTGACATTGGGTGGGAAAGGTTCATGTTATGCTAGTTTGACCCTCTACCTTATAGCCTTTTATCCTAGCTACAAACTGTGTGATAACAGTCTTCTCAACAAGAAACAAAAGGGACCCTAAAAAAATAATAAAACAAGACTTAACCAGAGGATAGGGGGTCTCATCACGAGCCATCCTATTAGGTCCATGGGTACCTAGTAGTATGACATTGCCATCAGCTGGTTACCACTCCAGGGCAGTGACCTTTGGTTGCATGGCCAAGGGAAAGGGGGTCTCATCATGAGCCAGCCTTCTCATTTCTGTGAAATTACTTATCGATAACGCTGTCACCACTAGTCACCATGCCAGGGTAGTGTCCCCTGATTATCTCTTGAGAAAAAAAGAAGGAAAAAGGCGATAAAAAAATGAAATAACAAAAAGAATAAAAGGCATGAATGGGCTTGGAAAGAATTGCATCCATGACAGGTACAACTTGCCTTCTACAAAAGCACCAACAGGTAACTTCTTGCATCCTTGGCCTTCATTACACCCACCCGCTTGGACATCCCTTGACCACTTCATCCACTTACATGGCTTGGAAGGGGTCTCTTCCAGGAACTTCCCTTATTTAATGGACACTAGCCCAATATGATGCCTTGCCTTTTTCCAGACTTGTATAGTAGGTTTGTGTAAAGTCTTTGAGCTATTGACTGATCTATTAAGGGTTTTACGCATGTGTTTATTAATATTGATGATGAAATGTGATTGACATTGCTATGATCCCTGTGACTAATGAGTCCATGGAGGGCGTATCTTTTGATGTGCAGGACCATACCTAACTGACAAGTACCATCTTGGACTGGTACACATGGGGAGATGATCAGTTTGGACCTCCATGGGGCTGAAGATCCCATCAGGTGGATGTTGAGACCCCATCAGGGGGCAGATATAGGATATAGATGGATCCAGAGCTTTGCACTAGAGCAGAAGAGGACGTTCCACCAGATGCACCCCGACAGAGCTTGACCTAGGGGGGATGACCCTTTCTCAGTGGAACGTTGGCCTTGGGAGGCCTAGGACGTCACCATCTTGACCATGACGTCACCCAACATCATGGACGTTTTGGGGGGCAGACTAGGCAACAATGGCACGTGTGGTAGGTTGGAGAAGCCCAAGGAGGGCTAACGTTTTGCTCCCGGACGCCCCATATGCCCAAAAAGGGGCTAACATCTCCCTTGGAGGGGATTTTACTCTCTTTTCAACTTGATTTAGGATTTAATTTGACAATTTAATGTAAAACAGTATGATTTTGGTATTTTGGCCTTGTCGGCCTTTTACATGACCTAAAAATTAAAATTAGGTCATGATATTGTATAAATGGAGGATTTTCTCCTTCATTTTTTCATCATCACTCATTCACTCCATAAGGAGATCTTAAATTTGTGCCCTCTCTTGGGTATTTGGCTAATTTAGTTAGGCGCACTTGTTGAAGGAAGACATTTTTTGGCATTTTATGGTGTTTCTCTTGAAGAAAAGTGTTACAACTAGGGTTTGCATGGTTATTTCTTGGTGAATTGTAAGTATTTTTCTGCAAAACTTCTTGAATGAATGGTTGTAGTTTAATTTCTTGCATATGTTTATGAAAACCCTAGGTGACAAGTACACAAGTAGGTCCTTGTCTCATGTCCCTTGATAGAGAAATTTTCAACCATTGAAGGAGAGAGCCTAGCCATTGCTACACTCTTTTCCCTTTCTTCTTCTATTGCTAGTCGTACTATCTGAAACCAAGAAGAGTGAGACGTCCCTGGACTAGGTCTACTACACTAGGGTCGTACTCTTTTTAGGGTTTGTTGAAAGGCCTTGCTGTAGCAACACCTTGTCTCATCAAACCCTCTTGTTTTGGTTATATACTTTGTTCTTGAGCTAGCCATTTTGCCAGAAAGGAGGAGAGAGCATGAGGCCTTGCTGTAGAAACACCAGAGTGGCCTCTCTCCCCTAGGATTTTTATTTTGAGCCCTTGCTTTAGCAACACCTCAAAACTCTTCCCTCTAGTCCTTAAAATCTCTACCTCCTTCAACTCTTGCATCCTTCACTTTTGACTCCATTAAACCTTAAGGCACTGATCTAAAGTCCTCCAGCATTGAAGTGCAACTTGACTACAACACTCTCAAAACCTTTGAATTTAAAACCCTAACTACACTAACCCTAACCTTGAGTAACTTACTAACCCTAAGTGTTGATGTCATCCTTGGTTATTACATCTTTAGTGCAACAACGTTTTGTCTTAAGAGCAATTGAATGGTGGTTTAGGAATTAGTTGAATAAGGTGTTGATTGGTTACATTGAATGCCACATTGTTCCAATATTTATTGGTGAAGTGACATTACTTTCATAGCTATATTGATAAACATTGACTTTGTCAATATTCATTGCCATAATTTCTTATGTATATTTATCAGATAGTCTTATGAAGTACTAACCCATTGAAATAACTTACGTATATCAGTTTGTTGTTGCTTTGTTCTAGGCAGGTACACTTCATTGGGGGTTTTACTTCATTATTGGTTGTTTAGCCAGGAATATCTGATTGGTGGTGACTTGTGAGGGGGGAAATCTTATCTTTGTCTTATTAGCTTCTTACCTCTTCAAAACCCCAAGTCACCGAGAATGTTTCCCCTGGGCCTAACCTCCCTAAACAGAAAGAACCATCCCATTGTGGTGACATTGGGTGGGATTGGTTCTTGTTACGCCAGTTTGGCCTTCTATCTCATAGCCTTTTCTCCTAGCTACAAATTGTGCAATAACACACTCCATAAATCAGTTAGAAAGTGCAGTTGTGCACCATCTATAGGAGAACCAGGAAGCAATGCGCAGGGGACAATTTGAAATGAGGGAGACTCTAGAAAGAGTAAATGTCGGCGAGGAGAAGATTGTGCAACTCCTATTACAGATGACCCATGCAGGAAAGGGACGAGAAATGTATGCAAACAGGGAAGCCAGTGGGTCTCATGAGGGAACTAGACCTCATCAAAAGCATAGCCCTCACTATCACACTAAGGGACAGAGTTATGGAGGTGGAGCTCCTCAGAGGCCTGTTGTCGTCCTTATACACACTTGCAAACGTGAGCTAAGTCCTGCTCACTTAGTGTGTCCTCGAAGGCACAATGCCTAGGTTCAAAGTCCATGCTGTCACTTTGAATTGAACCTCTTTCGTCTAGGCTAACTCCTAGGGAAGCCAAGGGGGGTAGTCCTAGTTACTAGATGATATTTAGAGTTTAAAGTTCTAGGAGTTGGTTTTAATTAGTTAAATGGTCAGGGGAAATCTAACCTATGATGTTAAGCAACAAACGCAGGATGCAACAATTAAGTATGAACAATCAGACCTTTCCTAGGGCAACTAAGACTAATGCCTAAGATTGGGCAAGCGGTCAACTAAGTTAAAGGGAGATTTGTTACAAGGTAGTTACAAGATTAAAAAGATACAGTAAAGAATATCTAAGATTATAACAAGGCTAAACTAGATACAATAGATACAAGATGTACAAATACTAACAAGTTGCTTGCATGTGTAAGAAATAAAGATAACCAAAGTTATACAACATTCAACACATCAAGCCAAGAATGCTCACAATAGATCTTACTCTATTGGACTGCTTATCAATGGCACAAAGACGAAAATCACTCAAGACCCAGTCAAGAGAGTGCCTCCAGGTGGATGCGCAACTTCTTGAAGGATCACACCACAAATATAGGGACAACAATAAATAAAAATTGCTTGAAAAGTAAAAGTGTTCCAGATGATAGATATAACCACTTAGATAATTATTCCACAACACATAAGATGACTTGCATGTAAATGTAGATATGAGATCAATGTGCTTGCAAGTGTAAATATAAATTATCGATAGAGTTGTATACCAAGCATTAATTAATATGGTTAAGTGAGATTAAATCCTATCTAAGTGTCAACCCAATACTTTCCTACCCGGATTACCAAGTAACTGCTAGGAGCTCAAGAACTAAGGCAACGAAACCCACCCTAGCTCCACGGGTCAGTCCTAAGATAAGAGTACTCCTGGAAAAGGACGCCACACACCATGAGACCGTCCACGACCTAGCACCTTTCCGTTGCCTTCCTCCGACCCCGTTTTAAATGGCGAAGATGGTTGGTAAAGGTGCCCTATTAAGTCTAATAAATTATTAAATCTATGAGCTCAGTATTGAAGTGTTTGAGTGCTTATAGCTTGCTCAAAAGTGTCAGAAACTGAAAATGCAAGTTAAGTTCTTAAATTATGAAGTTATTGCATGTAAATTGTGAAGAACTGGAAAATACTTGTGAAATTGAAAATGACGATTATTTAAGCCATTATGATACCAGTGTTTGCATGCATGTGTGTAAGATAAATATTTAAGAAATAAATGACTTGCATGCAACGAAAAAACAAAGATTTAAATCTAAGCCTCCACAGGCTCTAAGCTAGCATAGGTTGTGTGAGATATACTCTAGATAATTTTAGTTTTTAACATGCATGTAAGATATCACAACTACGCTAGCTAAACTGAGCAAGGAAAACATAAAATAAACTAACTAAAACTTGAAAGAAAAACTGAAATGAAAAGAATGCAAGCCACTTGGGTACCCTCCTTTGGGCTTGCTTACAACGCTTAGATTGAACGAAGAAGAAGAGAAGTTGTTACCACTTTGAAAGGAGGTGTTGATCGCCTATCCAATTAGGGGGTCAACTCCATGTGCCACAAAGAGATTTATCATCAGATGCTAATTTGTCGAAGACAATTTGGTTCTACTGGGCAATTTATGCCTCCAACACATATTTTTGTATACGAAATTTTCGCACCCCTGCGTGGGTTAATAATGTAATAGGTTTGCATGGGTCATAGTTAGGTCAGTTACCTTTGGGATTTATTCATTAGGAGGGTTCCTTTCATCGAGGGTTTTTTATCCTCACTGTTGGCGTTGAAAGTCACTCTTGGATTGCAGTAGGAGCAGAGCCCGACGCCCATCAGTTTTATGTCACGATTTGTTTAATGGGGTGATCGAATGGATAGAGACTCAAGAAGATATCGCTCTAACTCAGAAAACCGGGCTGGGTATGTAGAAAAACAAAGGAGGTCTTGATCTAACTTCCGTCAGTGAGTGGATTATAAAATGAGCAGATGGAAGACTTAGTGAGATGAGTGAGCAAGACTTCTTTGGGCATCAGGCCTTTCAGCAGCTTGAGGAGGAAAAACTCAGAATACAAGATCCTCTTGGTTCAGAGTTTCGGGGAACTGAAGGGTGACTTGACTGGATCTTCCAATTCCAAATCATTYAGCGTTGAGAAAATACAAGAACTGATTAGAAACGATACAACTATTACAGTGATCCAACATACATCATCCTATAACAGTCGCAACTCGATTGGATCCTCCAATTYCGAGTTGTTCTAACACAGTGTACACAGAGAGATGAAAAGAGGCTGACATTCATAAGGCAAGAAGTCTCAAGTGCCAATACATAACCAGAGCAACCAATGCTTCATCAAAACTTTACAATCTAGAGCTTAGCTAAACTATCGATGCTTACAAAATAGAAAAACTAAGTACATATACTTAGAAAAATTCACCCAACAGAGGCGTGCTCGGACCTCCAAGGTATGGCGTCCCTTCAGTCAAACTCGGACGGAAATCCTTCGTCAGACGCCACCTTAACTTAGCATGGCTCTTGCAGGGGGGACCTGCACACAAAGGTACCACAGACTGATTGCTCCAAGCCTCCCATACCTTCCATTTATGGCTCAAGCTGAGGTTTCATCTACCTGCTCATTTTTCATTAACTGCTTCCCCAGGGAGTGGCTGAGACGATATACTCAGGAGCTTCGGCACTTCGCATCTCGTGGATGGGAAGGATCTGATCCTTGTGCTTCAAAGTTGCGATGGGTGAAAAGGCGAAAAGCCTAATCGCGCACCACGTGTCCCTGCGGGATGGACGACTGAGATCACTTTCGGCGATACTGTGGGCCCGAGTCTTGAATGTTTTTGGCGCTTCGCATCTCGCAATTGGGAGGAGGATCCTCCTTGTGCTTTAAAGTTACGATAGGCGAAATGATGACATGGCTTGATCGTGCACCAAGCGTCCGCTTGGATGGACGGCTGAGATCTTCTGGCGATACTGTGGGCCTGAGTCCTGAATGCTCGCATTTCATGGATGGGAGGAGGCTGCTCCTTATGCTTCAAAGTCGCGATGCACGAAGAGGCGATAAAACCTAATCATGCACCACGTGCCCCTCTCTGATCGGACGACCCTGATCATATTCGGTGATGTGGGCCCAAATCATGGATGCCTTCGTCACTTTGTGTCTCGCCGTTGGGAGGAAGTTGCTCCTTATGCTTCAAAGTTACGATAGGCGAAATGGCAACATGGCTTGATCGTGCACCACGCGTCCCCTTGGATGGACGACTGAGATCTTCCGGCGATACTGTGGGCCCAAGTCCTGAGCGCCTTCGACATCTCGCATTTCGTGGATGGGAGGAGGCTACTCCTTATGCTTCAAAGTTACGATAGGCGAAACGACAACATGGCTTGATTGTGCACCACACGTCCCCTTGAATGGATGGTTGAGATCTTTCTGGGATATAAGTGCTATCCATTACGCTAATCTTGGTGCAACTCTGCTAACCGCGATTACCCGTCGACCGTCGATCTGCTCTATAGATGGATCTCGATCGTTGACAACATAACTTCGCCCGCTCACTTGATTGGTAGCCTGAAACGAGATTTTTCTGTGCTACGCTTGGGCACTTCTCGTGCAGCCTGCAGACCTGGATACTCTTATGCCCAAGACAAGAATTGTTGCTAACACTCAGGTTATTAATTGGCCTTTTCATCCTTATTAATTTCCCTTGAGTTTTTCCCTCCCAGCAACAATAATTCCTCCAAAGTGGTGAAAGGCGTTCTAATGTGGTTATCTTCTGGTAGCTATTGTTTAGGAATGATGTAAATCACCATGCATGACATCTTAGAAATTTTCACGAAATTTCGTCGAGTCTAGATAAAAAAATTTTTAATTAATTAATTTTTAATTAAATTTTCCTAAGTTTGGAGGTTTAATTATTTAATTAATTAATTATTTTTGAGCCAATATTGTAAAAACTAGGTCCTTGGGCTTTTGATAGGGGTATTTGTACTCAAAAGAAATGGAAAGACACCCTCTACACCCTTGGACCAAGTTTTAGCTCAGTCAGACAACTTTTTCTAAGTGTTTGTCCACCAGGAGTCTCAGTCAGTCAAAACAACAATTTTAATTGTTAAATCATGACATAGGAAAAATGTCATTTTTGTAATTTTGAGAAAATGGGGTAAAGTAATGATGGAAAAGTGTGAGAGAGATTTTTCCTAACATTTCCTAACCTTTTCCAACCCTCACATCACCCCCTCACCTAGCCATTAAGAAAAAACGTCACTTTTCCTAGAGTGGTGTGCCTCCCTTCTAGAAAGTCTCCAAAAAGTGAAAAAATAATAAAAAAAATTAATAGGACACTTATGATATCCCTTGGTGAGCCTCCCTAGACCCTACAACTCATCATTTCAGTTATCAAAGCCTTGCTAACTCACTCCAACTCATTTCCACTTCATCCATCCATGCCAAAACCCTAACTTACCAAAACCCTAAAAGTGATTTTTCTTTAATGTGTGACACTTGTAACTCATCCAAGAGGGGTAGCTTTGTCTTCCCAAGTATAAATAGAACCCCTCCCTCACTCATTTACCACCATATCTTGAGCTATTGTTATGCTACTTGATTTTCCCCTCATCTCTCTCTCTCTCTTGGTTCATTGTGTTTCCTTTCCATTTTTCTTTTGAGAGTGTTGGAGCAACTTGTTGCTACAACACTCTCCTCTTGAGTAATAGAAAGGCTTTGAAGGATTTTGAAGAAACAAAGAGTATTCTTGTTGCTTCTTACTACTATTGAGGTGATCTTGTTCTATTTCTCTCTCTCATTCTTGCTTCAAGTTTTATGGATCTAGAGTAGAAGTTTCAAGCAAAGTATTTTGTTTGGATAGATCTTGTGGTAGTATTATCATAGATCTAGGGAAATGTTTAGTTGGGTATTTCAAAGTAGTTTGTTTTACCATCTAGATATACTCACATTCTATATATTTTTGTAGATTCTCTCTCACATTTTGCAGGTTTACCTTTAGGGTTTTATTGGGCTAGCCTTAAGGAAGAGTCTATTCTTGAAACCCCCTTAAACTCCATTGCTTTTCAGATCTGGTTTCTTTACTCATTCCTTCTATATTTCAGCTTGCTAACAATTATAGATAGGTCACAAAAATACATTTTTACTTGAAATTTTTGTGTGAAAAATTTATGCCCTAAAAACATAAATTTTTCCTCACTTTTTTTGTTGTGTGCAGCATTTTCAGCAAGCAATAGCTTGCTGGTTTTTGCAGGTTCTCATCAGGTCAAGGGGTTTTGCAACCCACTTTTGGTCACACAACACTCCCAAAGGTCTTTCCTTTGGGTTGGTAAAAAGTCTCACTCTTCTCCTTCATTTTTCTAGCATTTTGGGTGAGTTCTTTGAAGCTTATTCTCTTGTGTATAATTTCAATTGTTGTAAATAATAACTTGTGCCTACACCTTGGGAGAGAAATCCCCAAAATCGTAAGGCTAGGGCATAGTTGTATTTTCAAGCATTTCTTCATTTTTTTGCCCCACTTGTCAGCTAGGGCAAGGACGTGTGGCTAGTTGTGTTAATCTTAGTTAGTTTTCTTTTCTTTTACAACCCTCTTTGGCACAATAAAGGTAGGCTTGCCTCCACCTTGTGCCATTGTAAGTGGTTTATCTCTTTGTCATTCATTTCAAGCTAGCTAGGTTAGTCATGTGTTGATGGTTTACTTATGCTTAAATGATTAAAATATTCTAGAGGTAGATCTCATACACACACTAAATCTTAGCTTAAGCCTTTAAGGCATAATCTCTTTTACATGCTTTAGATTTCTTCAAGTTTCATTACATATGCTCTAATCCAACATATACATGGTTTAATGAATTGATAGTGGTTTAAAGAGTAATCCTTTTAACTTGAAATCAACCCATCTTTAAGGCCATTTGCCATCATCTAATTGTGAAGCATAAGTTGGGCATGTATGTTGTGTAGGGACACACTTTAATTTCAGCAAACACTTTTCATCTCTTAGCACTTTACCCTTCATGTAATAACATTAATGGTTAAGTGGTGATAAACTAAAGCACTTTTATTTTCAATGGCAAGTTGTTCTTGCCTTTATTTTCATCTCAAGTTTTTTCTTGTTTTAAGCCTTTAATCATATGATATAAGGATAACCTTTCAATTCGGATTTTATCTCAAGTTTCTTACATTGTTTATATGCTATAATTTCTTGGTTTAAGAACACTTTAATAGCTGATTGAAGTTTCAGTTTTTGGCCTAATTCACTATTTTTAGGCAAGTAAAAGTCACTAAAACACTCTTAAACACATCTTAAAACTTAGTCCTAAGGTATAATAATATATTAGACTTAATAGGACATTTAAATCAACCATTTTCGCCATCTAAAACAGGGCTTGAGGAAGGCAACAGAAGGTGCTAGGCCGATGACGGTCTCACGGCACGCAGCGTCTTTTCCGGGAGTACTCGGGTCTTTAGGGTTGACCTGTAAAGCTAGGGTAGGCCTCGTTGCCTTACTTCTTGAGCATCCAACAATCATTTGGTAATTGGGGGAGGAGGATTTTGGTTCAACACTTAGTTAGGGGGTGGAAATTTAAAATCTTTAAAATCTTTAAGCAACCCTTAATCCACTTAGTGTTTTAGGCAATCACTTTCTTGGGTATATCTTATGGTTGTTTAAAAACATTAATTGCAAGCACACATCATGTCTTTAATTTCACATGCAATTTTACTTCTTGGTGGATTAATGAACTAAGTGTCATCTTGAGTATTGTTGAGCATTTGTTCTTTCAACTATTTTTTTTTCATGCTCTCTATGGTGTGATCCTTCAAGAAATAACGCATCCCATTTGGAGGCATCATCTTGTTGGATCTTGAGTGTTGTGGATGCCATTGAAAATAAATCCAATAGAGTAAGTGCTATTGGGGCATGCTTGGCTTAATGTGGATGATCTTTATGTTTTAAATATCTTTGAGTACCTACACATCTAAGCACTTGGTTATCTTTGTATCTTGTATATCTTGTATCTCTTGTTCATAGTTGTTGTACTATCCTTTCATTCTTTATTGTACCTTTGTAATTAACTTGTAAATATTTTGTAATCAAACACCCTTAACTTTAGTTGACCTCTTTGCCCAACCTTAGGCACTAATCTTAGTTGACTTAGGGAAGGGTTTTGCTTGACATATTAAATCTTGCATCTTGCATTTGCTGCCTTTGCATCATAGGTTAGTCTTCCCCCAACCTTCTAACAAATTAAAATCAACTCCTAGAACTTTAAGTTTAATCATATCTAGTAACTAGGGTCTACCCCCCTTGGCTTCCCTAGGAGTGAGCCTAGACAAAAGAGGTTCGAGTCAAAGTGACAGCGTGGGCTTTGAACCTAGGCATTGTGCCTCCAAGGACACACTAAGTGAGTTGGACTTTGCTCACGTTTGCGAGTGTGTATAAGGATGACAACAAGAGGTTCTTGGAGGTGTGTTGTGCTTGAAAACAGACAACATGCACCCTTAACTTAGCGAGAACCTGCAAAAATCAACAAGCTATTGCTTGTTGATTTATGTTGCAACACACTCACAATGTTAAGGAGATTTTTGTGAATCATGAGGGTAGATCTTTGCTTGAATCTATCCCAACAACTCTCTTTAAGGTGACCTGCAAACTTCAAATAGATGTGATAATAGAAGTAGATAATGGACTGCATGCATTAATAACACAACAAAGTTAGTATTATAAATGAATACAATGCATATAGGTCAACAATCATAAATTTACTAAACCCAGCTAAGCAAACAAAGTTTTACTTAAGCAATGCTACTCAATGATCACAATAATATTTAAATAAAAGAGCAATATCACCTCGCAAATAGATGGAACATGTAGACAAAGTCCAATACTCCCCGATTCCTCCAAAGCAATTCTTTATTATCAAATGGAAGAGGTTGTAGCAACAAAGTTGCTCCAAGCTCTTCAAGAACAAGTGAATTGAAGCAAGATGACAGTGAGAGAGAGAGAGAGATGGTGAGAAAAAGGGTAGCATAAAAATACTATGAAGAATGGTCAGGAATGAGTGAGGGAGAGGTTTCTTTTATAGCAAGAGAAAGCCAAGAGACCCCTCTTAGATCTCCAACAAGTGTCCAAACCCAAGCCATAGATGAGCTCAATGAAAGGTGGTGCATAACTTTTAGGGTTGAGTGAGAAATGGAATGTTGGGTGAGTTGGGGGATGAAGTGGCAATGCAAGAGGGGTGCATTGGCCAAAGGAAAGGCCCACGCACTAGCCTTAAAGCTAGTTTCTCCTTATGTGAGATGTTTTTACTTTTTTCATAGAGAGTGGGGGCGCACTTCCTAAAGAAAGGTGTGAGCTTGTGGGAGGAGTATGGAGTGTGGAGAATACACTCCTAAAGGTGACGTGTAAAGCATAAGAAGGGCGCACCTCATCAAGGAGGGGTCCACGACTCATCTTTAGGGAGTTTCCATATCTTTACATGAAGTGGGGGCGCATTTCCCAAGAGCGGGCGCAAATCCCCATGAGGATTTAAATCAAAGGTGAGTTAGGAGGTGGGTAAAGGTTAGGAATGGGTTGGGATAGGTTAGGGATTATCTCTCAATCGCTATTCACCTTTACTTCACCTCAATTGATCAATTATTACAAAAATGACATATTTCCCATGTCCCGGGTTAGCAATTAAAATTGCTTTTATCTGACTAAGACTCCTAAGTGGACAAACCGTAGAAAACTTGTCCGACTGAGTTGAAACTTGGTCCAAGGGTGTAGGGGGTCTAATTCCATTTCTTTTGAACACAAATACCCCTATCAAAAGCCCAAGAACCTAGCTTTTCTAAATTTTCATTAGAATTAATCAATTAATTAACTAATTAAAATCCCAACCTTAGGAAATTTTAATTAATTAAAAAAAACTATCTAGACTCGACCAAAAATCACGAAACTTTTTGTGTTGTCTTACATGGTCATTTACATCATTCCTAAACACTATCTACCAGAGGATGACTTCATTAGAATGCCTTTCACCACTTTGGAGGATTTATTTAATAGTGAGAGTGAAAAACTCAAGGGAAATTAATAAGGCTATTAGGCCAAATTAATATCCCGAGGATAAAAAACACTCAGTGAAAGAAACTTTCATAATGAAGAAATCCTAAAGTAACTGACCTAACTATGATCCATGCAGACCTGTTACATTATTAACCCACACAAGGGTGTGGAAATTCCATTTACAAAAAAGTGTGCTGGAGCAAAAATTGCCCTGTAGAACCAAAAAGTCTTCGACTTGTTTGCATCTGTTGATGCATATTTTCATGGTACATGGAGTTGACCCCCCTATTTGAATAGGTGGTCAACAGGGCCAACACATAGTAGGGCCACCCCTAGACCCTACCTACCCACATTCCTGGATAACCAACCATAACCCAACTATGAGGATGAAATTGAGGATAACTTTGAGCAGTATGCCAGGGACTATCACGCATTGAGTGCAGGGTTGTAGAGGCAAGTCATGCTGGATCAATATTGTGGAATCAATTTCAGGGGTAAGCCTAAACAATATCAAATACCTAAATATGATTTGGAGTGCAGGGCAAGAAAGATGGGAATTCCCTACTTTGATGGATCTTCCAAGGTGACTACGCAAGCATGGGTGCAAAAACTTGATACCTACCTACAGCTTAACCCCATGAGGGAGATGGATGCCATCAATTTTGCCACCATGTACTTGGAGGGAAATGATCTTGATTGGTGGTACCATGGATTAATCACACTGGATCACAATTAGATCACATCTTATATAGAGTTTACACAGAGGCTCATTGACAGGTTTGACCAGGGGGATCTGGAGCTACCTTTTAGGAAACTCACCCAGCTTAGACATACATGATCATCAGAGGTATACATAGAATAATTTCAGAGGATAACAGTTATGGTACAGGATGTGTCTCAAGAAAGACTTATGATTCTCTCCACAGAAGGGTTGATGGAGCCCTTGAGGGGTTGGGTCAAGGATTTTAAGCCTACCAACTTGCATGATGCGATATGGAAGACGAGGGACTTGGGATCAACAACAAAGATGAGATTTACCCCTAGAACTCCTCTAAACCAAGGGGGTAGAGACCAAAGACCTCCTATGAACCAAGGAGGGAGAGACCAAAGGGGGTTTGACCGGGGAAGAGGTAGAATGGATGAGCCCACTAAGAGGGAGTTGAGAAGGAAGAAGTTGTGTTTCACCTGCAAAGAGCCTTGGGATCCAACACACAAATGCATGGGCAAGGGCAAGGCTCACTACATTGAGGTGATCTCAGATGATGAGGAGGAAGATTTCGGCCATCTACAGAACATAGAGGCAGATCCCACAGGACATGCAAAAGAGGAGGATGCAAGCCACAACCTTGCATCAGATGAAAAGGTGACACTATCATCCATTATCGGGGTACCTAAATTCAACACTTTTAGGATGAGGGGTGCTACAAGGGAAGAAGGTCTCAGTTCTCATTGATTGGGGTTCTTCACAAAACTTCATTGATTCATCCCTACTACAGAGGAGACACATACCTACAGTTGAGTTTGAGGGATTTTGTGTGGAGGTAGCAAGGGGGCACACTATGCATTGTGATAGATACATCTCGGGAATGACGCTTACATTGGGAAGGCATGATTTGGCACAGGATTTCTATGTTATGGACCTTCTCGACACCAACATCATCCTTGGAGTACAGTGGCTTAGTACGTTGGGGTCAATCACTACAAACTACAAGACCATGGAAGTTTCTTTTACAGAGGAAAATGGGAAAAAGGTGGTTCTGAGGGGCATGACAGGCAACACACCGAGAGTGGTGACAACAAAGCGCATGGAGGTCATCTTCAGGTGGGAAGACATCGCTTATGCAGTAGAGTGTAGAATATTGGTTAGGGTGGATAAGAAAGGGGAAACTCACTACTCACCAGAGATCCAGAGAATCATTGAGAGGCACAACAAGGTCTTTGAGCCCATACCACCAAGAGCACCACCATACAGGGGGTTTGACCACATCATAGAGTTGGAGGAGGGTGAGAAACCTGTCATCACTACTCCCTACAGGAACCCCAAGAAGTATAAAGACGATATTTAGAAGGCCATTAAAGAACTACTAGACATGGGCCACATTAGGCCAAGTTCCAGTCCCTTTGCATCTTCACTGGTATTGGTGAAAAAGAAGGATGGGACCATGTGCATGTGTATTGACTACAGGGATTTAAATGAGAAGACCATCAAGAATAGATACCCGAGGATTGATGAACTATTGGATGAGCTCCATGGAGATGTATACTTCACAAAGATTGACTTGCGCTCTGGCTATCATCAGATAAAGATAAGGAAGCAAGATGCCTCCAAGACTGTTTTCCGATGTCACTATGAACACTATGAGTTCTTGGTAATGCCTTTTGGGCTGCTTAATGCGCCAACCACCTTCCAATCTTGCATGAATCATGTTTTCAACAAGTGACTGAGAAAGTTCCTCTTGGTCTTCTTTGATGACTTGTTGATCTATAGAAAAACTTGGGAGGAGCATCTTCAGCATGTAGAGCAGATTTTGGCTATCATGGAAGAAATCCTTATATGCTAAGGAATCCAAATGTGAGTTTGGAATGACAGAGGTCATTTATTTAGGGCACATCATTGGAGTGAAGGGGGAACAAGTACACCAAGAGAAGATACAATCTATAATTAACTGACCCACACCTAAGACACTCACATAATTCAAGGGATTTTTGGGCATCTATTGCTATTATAGAAGGTTTGTCAAGGGCTTCTCTCAACTTTGTGCACCTTTGACCGATTTGACCAAGAAAGGGGCATTCAAGTGGAGTCCAGAAGCACAATTGAACTTTGACAAAATGAATAAGGTGATGAGTACGTGTCCAGTATTGGCCCTACCAGATTTCGCACAACCTTTCATAGTAGAGTGTGATGCCTCAGGGGAAGGCATTGGAGCAGTGCTTATGCAGAATAGGCACCCTATTGCTTATGAAATCCAAAAATTGAGAGGTCTTAATCCCCTCTACACCATCTATGACAAAGAAATGCTATCCACCATGCATGCATTGGCTAAGTTCAGGCAATATTTGGTTGGGGACAAATTTGTTGTGAGGACAGATCACAACAACCTCAAGTACTTCCTGGATCAAAAGGACTTAAATGAGAGGCAACAGAAGTGGGTGAGAAAAATCCAGGCTTATGACTTTGACATTGAGTTTTTCAAAGGGAAGAATAATGTGGTGGCATATGCCTTATCCAGAAGACCATCAATTTATGCCATGACCGACATCTCAGTGGATTGGAAGGCCCACCTTTTGGTGGAATACTCAAAAAAATGATTTTCATGCGAATTGATGGATGGACAGGTACAAGATGACAACTTTAGAATCATGAATGACCTCATATACTACAAGGGCCTAATTTTCTTGGTCCCCGAGTCAACCTTTAAGGCCAAAGTGCCACAAGCATGCCATGATTCACCAGTAGCAGGGCATCAAGGGTTCATCAAGACATACAGGTAGATACATGAGATATTTGCTTGGAAGGGCTTGAAAGAATATGTGATGTGCCACATCAAAGAGTGCACCACTTGTCAGGTAAACAAAGATGAACACACTCACCCAACAGGATTACTACAACCACTTCCCATCCCGGAGCACAAATGGGAAAGCATATCTATGGATTTCATCACAGGGTTGCCCAAGGATCAGGGAAAATATTGTATTTTTGTGGTAGTAGACATGTTGACTAAGTTTGCGCACTTTTTCTCCATTGCCACAAACTATAGTGCATCACATATTGCAGATATGTTCTTTCGGGAGGTATTCAGATTACATGGTTTACCCAAAACCATTGTGAGTGACAGGGACAACAAGTTTATGAGCAAATTTTGGCAGGAACTCTTCAGGTTGGTAGGTACGGCCTTAACACCTAGTAACAACTATCATGCTCAAACAGATGGCCAAACAGAGATAGTCAACAAATGGGTTGAAGGATACCTCAGGAATTATGTGGCAGGGCAGCAAAATGCATGGGTTAAATGGCTTCATTTGGGGGAGTATTGCTACAACACCACCCATCATATGTCCATTGGTATGCCACCATGTAGAGCCTTATACAACTATGACCCCCTCTCATCTTTGGAGATTGTATTTGGCGACAACAGGGCTCCCATGGTTTAGGATTGGATTCAGCAGAGTCAGGACATACTCAGGGAACTTACGGACCACCTGCAAAGGGCACAGAATCAACAGAAGGTATAGGAAGACAAGCACATGGTGGAGCGCACATTTGAGGTCGGTGGCTTGGTTTATTTATGGTTTCAATCGTACAGGCAGGCATCCATTAAGAGAAGTGGCACAGAGAAGCTCTAACCTCGTTTTTTGGGTCCATACAGGGTCAACGGCAAGGTAGGGGTCATGGCATATGAGCTTGATTGA